>OVAN01001546.1:0-39962 GCA_900406275.1 Anastatica hierochuntica
CAATATATATATATATATATATATATATATATAATTGACAAAAAAATATCCCGCGGCATAGCGCGGGTGTCTACCTAGTTGAGATAAACATTTGTTTAGAATTTTATTAATTAGGTGAAAGACCTACAAACCCTTAGACCTTTGCATTCATAACATAAAATCTGACTTTCTAATCCGATCTAGTTTTGGTTCTAAACTCATTACGATTTAAATCAGAGATTAAAGTCACATTGAGAAACACATGTTTGATGTACATAGTCAAACCTAGGGTTATGCTTATGGTTACTCAATTTGGGTCGTGTAATTCTGATTTCACGAATTCCAATATTAGGGGACGTCAAAAAAAAAAAAAAAAAATTCCAATATTAGGGTTGAAGTCCCATGGGTGTTTTTAACGTGTCCAGACCAGTTTAATACGGATAACCGATTAAAGAGTTAGACCAAAACTGATATTTTAGTGAATGTAATCTGTTTGAGTATTTTTAAAACCGACTGTATTCAAATTATTTGAAATGCTTGAAAAATCCACAGTGAAATATTTGAAATATCTAAAATACTGGAATTCGTAAAAAAAAATATGAAACCAGCAAACCTATATTAAAAAGGGAGAAATTTTTTGTTATGTTCAGGTATTTTTACGTACCTGTTTGGTTTCCGATAATTTCTAATTCGAACCGATATCTAAAAACCTGACTCGAGTAATTAAGGATAAGTAAAAATTCATACAAACAAATCATTCTCAAAATCCTATTTGTGATAGTTAAAGTCAACACTATCATAGCCTAGTGGTTAATGCCCTAGTGTTATAGTTCAAGCATATGGAGTTCGACTCTACTAAATCGCGTTGTCCCGCATCATAAGGTTTGACTATAAATCAGAATTTGTTGTTTCAACTAATGACAAAAAAGAAAAAAACTTGTGATGTGTTACGTTAACTTACAAAAATTTTCATCAACTTAACGAAAACTTCAGAAACTTTTAAAAGTTTTCAGTTACATTATCACCAGCTTAGGAATTAAAATTTAGTATAAGCTCAAAAAAGTTTTCAAAATCCTTTTTTTAATTGCACAAATGGGATAAAAAAAAAATATATGTGAAAGTGAAAATAAGACACAAGAAATAAATAATTGAATCAATTTTGGTAACGGATATTTCTGGTATCTACTAGTCCTCTCAATGCACAGGGCATTGAACAGGCCAACAACATATGGTAGAACAAACATGTATACCATGATGTTTCCTCTTTTAATTACATTTTACGAATTGGTCAATGCACTTAATTTTATAATTTAGTAACATAATCAATATTCATTGAAAAGTTATTATTATTATTATTACATACGAAGGGTCAATGTTGGCATTTCTTGTCTCCTTTCATTTTCTCTACGATTCCTCAAAATCATTGTGAAAGAAGAAAGAAGAAAAAGAAAAAGAAGACGATCTTGAGAGCATCTTTGTTCCTTCTAATTTCAAGGTATGTGATATTTCTTCTGCTTGTTTTCTTGAGTTTGAATCTATGGTATCAGATACTCAAAAATGTTATTTGTTTTTCTCTCCACATTTTAATGATCTTTTGTGTTATATGGATGATCATGAAAAATGGAAATTAGAACATTGCATAGTACTATTTATAAGAAGCGATTCCGCTTATATCGCATTCCGGAAAGTTTAGATCTTTGCCGACTTTATGTTTTTCAATCATTTTTATGTTTTCAGGGTTGCTAATAAAATTTCTTTAGATGGTGTATATATATATCGCATACATTGATACAAAACACCAGATGATTTCATTAATTTTTTTTTGTGTGAAAATGCTTTGGACAAGGAAAAGTATTCGTATTCATATGATCAAAATAAAAATTGTTGTGCACCAGCATATCTCATCATGATGATGATTGTAGCATAAGATCATATCCTAATTTAAAATCATATGAAAATTAAAAAATTTAGAGCTGCTTTTTAGTATTTTATAATCATAAAACTGTGGAATAAGTTATAGGGTGAATTTGGTGAATATCCAAAAGAAAAAAATGATGTTTAGTTTTGTGGGAGTGAAAAAAAAATATTGGGGGGTTTTTGCAAAATGTCTTCTGGAAAAAAATGGGGTAGAGTTTGTAATTTGGTTTTTGGGGTGAATTAAAATCTAATTATTGTTTTTTTCCTATTATCCTAAGTTATATTCCATTGGTGACTATCATAAATATATAATTAGTGTTTAGTTTAAGTATAAAATAAAGAAACTCCACCAAAAATATAATTAAACTGTTCTTTTGATATTGCCTAACGTGCAATCCACAAATGGCACAAACTTAGTTCGTGATATCCACATACAATTATTAAGACAATTACTAATGTTTTAGTGTGGATCATGTATGTAAGCATCTTAGGTTTCACAAAAATATTTTCTTTTTCCTGAGAACACATACTACATAACTGTCTGTATGAAATTAATATAGTCATATGTAATGAGCAAATTAATCTTAGTCAATGAGAATATAGTCAATGTTTTGCTGTTTTGCTGTGAAGAAATTCCATAAAAATTCATAAATATCAACCAACTTTATATAAACACATGACTTTAATTTCATAATTTTCGGATATACCGTTTCCATATCATGTTTTCCAAAACTAACACTAGAATTCTAAAATTCTAAAAATTACCACAAATTTTAAGTTTAGAAAAGTTTCTAAAAGTCTTGCCGTGATTTATGAATGCACGGAAAAAAAAAAGTTTCTAAAAGTCAAGGAAAAGGTCTTATATTTTGTATTGGTTTTTAAATTTTTTCTAAATGGTGTAGTGTTTTTGAAGATCATTGTTTTAAAATTTGTGTATAGAAGCTTCTGTTTGTCTTTTTACTAACCTATATATATATAGATTTACTATATTTTATATGGAATATCGAGTTATCATTAGACCACTCTAACCATCGGTATTTTTTTTACTTGTTTCATCTAAAATTATTTAATCGTAAATTATATATTTTGCATTTTTATTGTTTTACAATTTTATAATTGAAATTTAAAAATCTCTACCACAAAATATGTGTTAAAAACCAGTTGTAGAATATCAAATAAAAAGAAAATTAATTTTTAAAAGATATAACAATCTTTTGCATTTTATTGTTTTGTCTTTTTTAAGACTTAAGTGATTTATAAATTCATTTTTTTTTATAAAAATTACAACATAACATGTCACAATCTAAATTAGCGAATACACATGTCAAAATCTCGTGAATCATGTATATGATTCCTATTGTCAACTTTATAAAACAAAATAAGATACACGCCGAGTATTTCTATAGATTTGAAAGCATTTTAAAATTACTTGGGTCCGTAACATTTTAATCTAACAACAATATATATAGTGAAAGTACTTGAAAAAAAAAAAGTACTTGAAAAAGAAAAAATCATAAATGATTATTTGGTCAATTAATAGTAACTCAATTTTGAAAGGGTACTTACTTACTCTCTCCCTTATTATTTGGACTCGGCGTGTAAACACAAACCGTGTTTGCTTTTCTGCCTCTTAGCTGTATCACATTACTTGTGTTTCTTATCTTACTCGTGCGCACGTAATTTTATTTTTATTTTAATTATTATTACATATAGTTGTTTTATTTGCTTCGGTTTGATCACTTCTTCATTATTTATTTATATATTTATTTTCAACCTTACATTTTTTCTGACTCTTAAAATAAAAAATAAAATAGTTATACAACAATCTAGAATATTACAGTAAATAAAAAAGTAAAATATTATAGAGTTTGTTGGAAATTATGGATGGTTGAATATAGATTTAATCGCCAGTATACACATATATATATACACACTGAAGATTAAATAAGATAAAAATTTCGGTAGGGTCACATGGATTTAAATTATGAGTTAATTGGTGCAATATTAAAAAAAAAATATTAATTAAGATTTAGGTTTCACAAAAAAAATATAATAATAGGGATGTAGTTACAAAATTGAGCTTCCTCTTTAAACAAAAAAAGAGCGAAATGAAAATTTCTATGTGTTAAAATACTATATAATAAATAATAGATATTATATTGTTAATTAATGGTTTTTGTTATCTTGGCTTTAGACGACAAATTAAATCGCTAATCACGTCTTGATTTACTGCTAATTTTTTTTTTAAAAAGAAAAATCTTAAAATCCACATAGGATTTCGTGTGGGTCCCATGACGAACAGTGCGTGTGATTATTTTTTTTTTCTTCACGCGGCATTAACAGCTTTATATTTTCAGGCGTTCATATAAATTCAATCCTTAACATTGAAACGCTTCTCTCTTATTAATCATCAGTCCTTGTGCGTTTTCTTCTTCTTCTTCTTCAATCTCATTCACTCTTCTTCTTCGATTGTTTCATAATCTTCACAGTTACTTTCTTAGGAGCGAACTATCTCTAATGGCTGATAGAGTCTATCCCGCCGATTCACCTCCAGAGAGCGGTCAATTTTCCGGCAATTTCAGCTCCGGCGAGTTTCCGAGAAAACCAGCTCCACCACCAGCGACTTACGTGATTCAAGTCCCTAAGGATCAGATCTACCGTGTTCCGCCGCCGGAAAACGCGCATCGTTTGCAGTATCTCTCTCGCAAAAAGGTCAATCGTAGTCGTTGCAGATGCTGTTTCTGCTCCGTCCTCGCTTCGCTTTTCATCCTCATCGTCCTCGCCGGAATCTCGCTCGCGATTCTCTACCTCGTCTTCCGCCCCGAAACTCCGAGATACTCCGTCGAAGGATTCTCAGTATCAGGGATGAATCTGACTTCTTCTTCTCCGATTTCCCCCAAATTCAACGTCACCGTTAGGTCACGTAACGGTAACGGAAAAATCGGGATCTATTACGAGAAAGGAAGTACGGTGGATGTTTACTACGACGATGTAGATCTCTGTAACGGCGCCTTGCCGGCGTTTTATCAGCCGGCGAAGAATGTAACGGTCGTTAAAACGTCGTTAACGGGATCGAAAATACAGTTGACGAGTGGTATGAGGAAGGAGATGCGTAATAATCTGAGCAAGAAAACGATGCCGTTTAAACTCAAAGTTAGAGCTCCGGTGAAAATCCAGTTCGGTTCCGTTAAGACGTGGACGATTACTGTTAAAGTTAACTGCGATGTAACGGTTGATAAACTGACGGCGCCGTCGAGGATCGTTTCGAGAAAATGCAGCCATGACGTGGACCTTTGGTGATTTTTATTAAAAATGTTAACTCTTCGTTTGGTTTGTAACAATTTTAGGATTTACAAAATTTTTTCTTTTTAAAAATGTTTTTGGTTCTTCACATTTTTTTGGATGTTTTTTCTCTTTTGATAAAACTTATACATTGTGAATTTGTGATTGGTCGGAAAATATTATCAAATGAGGAATATTAAGATTTGAACTTAATTTTATGTAATGTTGAAAGTGTCTTATCTACTAAAGATTACACTCAAATTTTGTTTTCGCCATCATACAAATTTAAACATACATGTTTTTAAGCTATCAAGAGTTGTGCTCTATTCATTTCACTTATGTGAATTTGTTAGGAGTTTGTTTTGTTTCAATATAAATTAGGTTGCAAATTTTTGTAATTTCTTAATTTATGTGCAACTATTTTAAACATCTATAAAAAATATATCAAGAGTATTGTTATATTAAAATTAGTATGATTTTGTTCATAAGTTGGAAATCAGTTATTAACCATTTCAAATTTTCTAATTTATTTTTAATAACGTTTACTGCAATTTATATATCATTAAAATCACCGATCAATGGTAACTCATGTTTTTATAATAAACTATCTTAAATATTATGCGGTTTCTACCTCACAGAGAAACTCGATTTTGATATTGCATGATACCAATCTAAATAAACCATAAATGCATTTACGTTATGATCCAAGATAATTGAACAAAGCTAAACAATTTATTTTTTTAAAATACGCCCGCAAAGGCACAAACTCTTATCAAAAACATCACTTTTGTTTTGCATTTACAAATGCTAAACCCAATTTCCCTCCAAAATTTTAAACTTACAAGAAAGCAAAAAAAAAAAAAAACANAAAAAACAGAGAAGAATCAGCTACCTTGGCTTTGGGTATAAGCTTTGAACTCCTCATAGTTGGTCTTGGCTACTTGGATTCCCTCTTTAATTTCCTCATACATTTTCACCGATGATTCCGCAAACCGGTTAAGTTGGCCAACAAATCCTTCCAAGCTCGTCTTAAACCGATCGAAACCCGGACCACAATCTTCCAACGTCTCCTCGTCTTGCGACATGTTAGTAGCGGTCAGGTCAGATCGATGTTTCTTGGTGCGATTCTTCTCCTGTCGCGGCAAGAACCTGGCGACGTCAGAAGCGAGTGCTTTAATGGAGCTAGATACCTCTTTGCTCGGTAAAGCCTCGAGCTTTTCTAGCCAGATTCCACATGTTGCGTAAATTGGTGGACCAAAGTTTCTCAAAGGCGGTTCTTGCTGACGCCTTTTTCGCTTTGAAGGCTTTTGTGGTAAGGCGACACATTTCACCAGCCACTCGTTTATCGCTTTAATGTATGATTTTTGGCCAGTGATCCACTTTGTGAAGCTTGATGCCAACGCGCTGAGTTCATCTTCGAGGTGAGATGTTACTTGTCTGTGCAACTCTGACTGCATGTTGAGTTTAATGTTTCCGTTTCTGTAACACGCTGTGACTAACTGAAGCTGAGCCTTGTGGCATTCCAACATCACTTCCCACATTCGACTCAACCTATTTCACATAAAGATTCAGACCAAATTTGAAATCAAAAGCCTTGAGTTTACTGGAGAGTGATTTAGCGCATACCCTTCGATGAGTTCCTCAAGTTGAGGCTGGAGCTCTTTGTCACGGAGTTCTTCAATCCGTCTTGATATTGAGTCGATCCTATGAATCGCCACTCTGATTCTGGAGTGAAGGTCTTTGACTACTGCACGTGTCTTATCTATTCTGCGTGAACCTTTACCTTCCGATTCAAGTTCTCTCAAAACTCTGCACTTTTCGTCGTACTCTCTACGCACAGCCTGACTCCCCTGAAACCGAAAAAGTCAAGAGAACACACTTTCGTACTCTGAGTGCATTTTTGGATCAGTTAGAAATGTATAAGAAGTTGTGTAAGTACCTTAACTTCATCATAGAGCTTCCGCTCCCATGCATACAGTCTGTCTAGCGTTGAGGCGTGGCTTCCAGCAATCATACAAATGTTTTCAAAGAGATTGCTGTTAAGCTCTTCCACATTATCACAATTCAATCCTCCGAGAAGATTCCGAGAGGATGAGGATCGTGAAGATTCAGTCCTATGCCAGGTCAAGTATTTCACCGAGTTCTGAGCTGGCTCTTCTGCACAAACAGCTCAAACTGTAACAACTCCAAACAATCTATGACAGTTAACCCCAAAATGTAAACAAGTAAAATTACCTTCCGGGACATCTCTGGGGTCTTCGCCACAAGAGAGACAGGTTTTGAACAGTGATGATGCACTGGAGCCACCTGCAAAAGGAGAGATATGTGATTGAGCAAGCGACTACGTAATTTAGAAGCAAAGAACAAGAGATTAAAAAAAGGCGATGACTTCACGAATGCATATATGTTCAAGTAAGCCTTCAAGAATAAACGCAAAAATGATTACTTACTTTCTTTTGATGGAACTATTGGACGGAAATGCAATTTATTGGCTTCAAGCATCCTAGGAACCTCTTTCCCAGTCTCAGAAGCTCTAACAAAGAGCAGCTCAATCTCTTTCATGCTTGACAAAAAGTCCCTGGGAGGAAGCTTGTTCTCGGTGTAATCTCTCTTGTTTGGTGTTTTGTTCACTGGAGTAGCAGCTGCTAAAGGCGTCACTGGTGGTGATAACTCGGGAGTTTTACTTTTCTCAGCGTCTGATACCTCGCTTTCCACTCCCTCTCTTTGAGGCAAAGTACTGTGATCACGCCGCACTCTATTGAAGTTTTCAAAGCTTCTAACAAGTGTATCACTTGTGGGCTCATCGAACTCATCATCATCTGAATCTCTCAACTCTTCCCTTTCTTGAAAAGAAAACTTCTCATCATCTTCTTCCACCTCTGGAGTTTCATCTTCCATCTTAACAGATCTGGACATATGACCATTCCCGATATGAGAAGAAGAAGACTGGTCGTCAAACGGATGAGAAAGACCAAAATAATCCCAAGGAGCTTCAGGTGGCAAGGACGAAGATTCTTCAAAAGCGGTTGATTCCATCTTTTCCAAAGACCTATTTTGTGGAATACTAGATGAGACAGTAGCAACAATCGAAACCGGCGGTTTCTCTTCCACTTTTTTTGAAGAAAATCCTCTGAACTTCATATGATTGACCTGGAATGGGCTAGAACTAGGAGGTGAAGGAGGAGGAGAATAGTTTTCATGGTGGGAATGGGAAGCAGGTGGAGGAGAGTATGACAAATGAGAAACTGATTTCTCGGTTAAAGCAAGCGGTTGTTCAGGCGTTGCACTAGTGGATGTGTACAAAGAAGATTCAACTGGAACTTCGGTCTCCGCAAATTTCCTGAGGGCAGTTCCAGTACTCCTAAGAGACTGAACATACGAAACGTGAGCAGCCGCTAACAAACATCTTCCATCGAGTGCTTGTTGGACGAATTTTTTTCTTTCCCGACATAACTGTAAGGCTTTATCTTCATCTATTCTAGATGTTGATGCACCCATTGTCCAAGCTTACATACCAAAAGAAAGTTACAGAATTAGATTCACAACCCGCAGAAATACTATCCTACACAAATTATTAGACCAAGATTTAACGAAACTCGACAGAAATACAAGAATAGTTTCAAATACAGAGAAACTAAACTCGCAACAAAGAAAAGCTTCAGGGTTATACTCCTATTCATGATCTTTAACTCTTAACAATAACTACCACAAACAAACACAAAGCAGCAGAATAGAGCATAAAATTACTTCAAAGATTATCAAGTGAGCTAGATTTAGTGGAAAAGCACTACAAAAATGATAGGAAACTATGCATTGCAGAATAGTTGCTATTAGCTAGACAATGATTACTTTCTCAAATCCAAAGCAACACAGAGATAAGACTAGTTAACAGATGAGTAGTGAGTAACAAAAGCAACAAGCTTATGTTATCCCCCAACACAACACACAAGTTGAATAAGAAGAAACAAGATCAAATCAAAGAATCAATCAAAAAGTTTCAAGCTTCATCATACTAAGGAAAATAGGTCGCAAGTCTATTCAACAGCAACACATCAGAATGAAATCGCAAACCCATAATTTTTTTTTCTGAGCTAATCGAAATCACTGGGCGAAACCCAGAACTAGGGCGAGAGAAACCCAGTTTCTAGTAACTGATTTGAAGAACAAATTCAAGGAGATTTGTGGAGAGTAATCGAAACGAATTGACTAAAAAGGAAACATTTTTACAGAAGGAGAAAGAAACCCAGTTTCGATTCTAGAAGAAAAACATAGAAGAAGACTACTGAATCTTACTGGGTTTCTCACACAAGTAAAAATTTCATAAAACCCATCAAGAAATTAACAGGTGAAGAAGAAGAAGAAGAAGAAGCAGCGATACCTGAGATTCCGAATTGAAGAGAGTTAGAGAAGAGGAAGAAACAAAGCGTCTTCTACAGTAAAGAGAGAGAGGGAGGAGAAGAGGTGTGAGTCAGCAGTGAATCAGATGAGCAGAGAGGAATCTTATGCGGAGGAGAAAAGGGAATGTGCGTGAGAGAGAGAGAGAGAAGAAGAAGAAGAGTACATGCAAATAAAGCTTTTTGCTTTTGCTTGTAAAGGACATTGAATAAAAAAAACGCTAACTTTTCTCTGCTCCTTTGTTTTATTCTCACCGCCGGTCACTTTTTTTTTAATAGATGTCTTTATCTTTCTCTTAATTTATGTCTATGTCCTTAATTAAATTCATTTAAGTTATTATTAGTCAATAACTTCCTTAACTTGATATTGATATATTAATATTTTAACACATTTTTTTACCAATTGGATCGAAAAAATCCGATCAATAATTAAATAATTTTATTATTCAGAGCAGCGCGATTTGATGGAATCGAATGAAGTGGCTACAAAAATAGAACTTTAATATTTGAATAAATTATTATTAATTTTTTAATTTTTGATTTATAAAATGTTATTAATATGAAAGAAATATATGAACAACAACATGACTATGAACATGTGGTTTGGATCTACTTTAGAAAAAAATTCTTAAAAATTTTTTACTCTCAAAAATAATCTTCATTAAGTTATCTACCTAACAACATTATAATATGTATTTTTTTTAATACAACAATGGGATACAAGTTGACTATATTAAAATATTGAAGCAAATCAAACAAAAACAAGATCATTTTTTTAAAAATTCAAATTATTAAAAAGTAAAAACATAATTTTATGATTTTATTTTTACCAAATAGTGATTTTATATTGAGAGAACAAATCAGACAGCATAAAAAAACCATGTTCTTACTTGTCTATGTTTTAATGTTGAACACTAATTTGGTCATACACCTAATTTATCTAAAATTAAATATCTTTGATCCACAAGTTATATTATTTTCTCTAATTAAGTTTTTTATATTTTTCAATGTTTTATAAAAACAGCAATGAACATATTGATTATGTAAAAACAAAGTTGCTAATTGAAGAGAATGGCTAATCGCTGGTTGGCTCCCGGTGCTGCTTCCCGTTTGTTCCTGTCGGCCGATTCCTCCGGTGACAGAATTCCTCTGCCACCGCCTTCCCCACCTGACCCTCCAGATCCTTTAAGCCCTTCCTCTCTCACCCATTTCCCTCCCCTCCCTTCCTCTTCATCTCCTTCTAACTACTCAAACACTGTTCCTACTCAATCCCCTCAACCTTCTTCAGATGAAATCTCTAATGTGGTTTTAGCTCTCCAAGCTCACCACCACTCTACTCCTGTAGTGGTAAATCCCCAGGCCCTTCTTTTGTTACAATCTCAGGGTTTCACTGTAGACCCAAACCCTAATCAGCCGCAAACTTCCTTGCCTGAACCTCAAACTACCCATCTGCTGGGCAATGCCTCAATTGGTATGTTAAACCAACCTATCCTACCTTTACCTTCACAATCAGACTCTCTTGTTCCACAGATTGCCACTTCTTCATTGTTAAATACTCCCCCCATCTTTACCTTCAGTGCCATCGCTTCTACCCAGGCCTCCACTCTACCTCCTCTCACCACTCAACCTCCTCCCACAACCTTACTACCTAATCTCTCACCCACCAGCAACCCTACCCCTATTCCATCTTCTCCCCCACCTCCGGTCCTCCCACCTGTAAATGAAGCCACTAGAACCTGGGCTGAGCAGCTGAGAAAATCTACCAGTAGGAAATTGGAAAGGTTGGTCCCAGCTTCTAAATCCAATAGCTCTAAATCAAGGGTACTAATCCCTAATTCCATGTTCAAGGAGGGGGTTGAAATTCACAAAGAGTTCTTACTTTGCAGTTTCAAGGGCAGACCTCCTGCCTACACTCACATACAAAATGTACTAAGTCAACTTTGAAACAAAGGTAAGAAGCTTGAAATACACCTCAATACCTCAGCTAAAACTATGTTGGTAAGAGTGTCAAATAACCATCTCAGAGCAAAGATACTGGAAAAGAAGTTGTGGTATATCAGTGACTCAATGTTCTTGGTAACTCAATGGAATGAGAATGGTGAATGTTCACAGGAACTTGATCGCATTCCTATTCGGGCCCACCTCCACGGAGTACCCCTCAACCTACGACATAATTCGGCTCTTAGTGTAATAGCAGGAGAAATTGGTGAACCAATTGAGGTTGATGACTTTACCCTCAAAATGGTTAACCTTAAAGTCTCCCATGTCAAAGTAGAGGCTGACCTTGCCAAACCCCTACCTTCATCTATAGAGGTTGAAAGAGAAAATGGAGAACTTATAGATGTTGAGGTTTCTTATCCTTGGCTGCCTCCCACTTGTCCTTATTGTAATGAGTTAGGACATGTCCTAAGGAATTGCCATCTAACCACCACAGCTTGGGTCCCTAAAACCAGCAAGACCAGTTCAGTGGCAGCCTCTGAAGAGGAAATGAGTAGTAAAACCAAAGATATTCCTAGTACCTCTGCTGTTGTCTCTGAAAGGCAGATTGTCCCTTCTTCTGAGAACCATCCAACCCTAGAACCTTCAGCCATTGTCTCAGTCCCTCCAACCACTCAAAATCCCCTCCTAGAAACACCATTACTTGCTCTTTCTTCTGCAGGCTTCACTCCATCCACCCCTAACCTTTCATCTCAACCTGCCAACCAAAACAACCAGAAACGAAAGAAATCATCCACTTCTCAACCTAAACCTCTTAAACCCTTCCCACCTCTACCCCTCTCTAACCATTTCAGCACCCTCTCTACCAACACCTCTACTTCTTACCCACCTACTCACTCAAATAACCTTAAACCACCCCCAAAACCTCTTCATCATCTTTCTTCTAACCCCCCAGAACCCCTTGACCAACCCTCTGCACTGAATCCTAATACCTCTCCTATCTCCTTTCAACTGATGGAGGCCACTTCTAGCAAGGAGGGGCCATCCAATTCTACTTAGCCTTACCCTTCCTTTTTTGCCCATGTATATAAACTCATTTTTTTGGAATACCCGAGGTCTAAATAGCCTCGATAAGCATTTGCCTCTACGAAATTGGTTATCTACCTATAAACTTGTTTTCGGTGCTCTTTTGGAAACTCATGTAAAGGAACCTAACCTGAACCGAATAATGAGCTCAGTCTGCCCTGGCTGGTCTTACTTTTCTAACCACCTCAGTGATGATGATGGTAGAATTGTGTTCATCTGGAATGATTTTGCAAAAGTAACCATTGCTCATCAGACTAGACAATCTCTGTCCTGCGAGGTGGAAATTCTAGGAGGTTACAGATTCTTCGTTACCTCAGTGTATGCATCCAATGATTGTGATGAAAGAACCCAGCTGTGGTGTGATCTGATTCATATACAACAAAGGTTTCATCTAGAAAACACCCCCTCGATTGTGGGAGGCGATTTCAATCAAATCCTACATTTTGCTGAGCATTCCAGTAAAGAAGTGGACCACTTAACCCCAAAGATGCTTGAACTAAGGAACATTCTTCTCCAACTGGAACTGATTGACCTACGATTTCAAGGCCCTCTCTTTACCTGGTCCAACAATCAACCCAGTTCTCCCATAGCCAAGAAACTTGACCGTGTCCTTGTTAATAACCCTTGGCTTACAGCCTTTCCAAACAACATTGCCCTCTTTCTGCCCCCTGAGTTCTCCGACCACACACCCTCTTTGGTCAACCTTTCCTGCCCTTTACCATCAACTGGAACCAAACCATTTAAATTCTTCTCCTTCTCGACCTCTCACCCTGAGTTCTTGTCAACGGTTGATAAAGCCTGGAAACTTACAGGAAGCAGCTGCCTTGGTCCTTCTACTTTAGCCACTCTGAGCGCAAAACAAAAACTTATTAAGAGAGATCTCAAAACACTGAACAAGGAAATTTTTTCAAATATTCAACTGAGGGTAAAAGAAGCTAACTGTTTACTTCTTGATTTGCAGATGAAAGCTCTTTCTAATCCATCCCCCCAGCTGTACAAAGAGGTAAAAGACTGTCAAGACAGAAGAGACTTCCTAAAGCAAATAGAAGAATCCTATTTCAGACAAAGATCCAGAATCAACTGGTTGAGTGAAGGTGATCAGAATACAAATTTTTTCCACAGAGTCAAGAAACGCTTACAATGCCATCAGGTCTCTCACTTCAAACACGGGTCAGGTCATTTCAGATCCTCAAGAGATGTCCTTGCTTGTCACCAATCATTTCAGCCACCTCCTTGCCCCAATCTTCATTCCTCCTCTCAGCCTTGACACATCTTCCCTGCAGCAAATTATCCTTTTCAGATGCAATGACTCTATGAAAGCTAGCATGACACAAATTCCTACCCAAGTGGAAATACACAGAGCATTGCTTAGGCTAAACTCCACCAAGGCTCCTGGCCCTAATGGTCTCTCTCCTGGTTTCTACAAGGCTGCCTGGGATATAATAGGTCCTGATGTTACGCAAGGAATCCTCCACTTCTTTGCCACAACTTTCATGCCAAGATCTACCAATACTACCTTACTCACCCTTGTACCCAAAAGACCAGGAGCCTCCCTTGTTTCTAACTATAGATCGATCTCTTGTTGCAATTCCCTTTACAAGGTCATCTCCAAGCTGCTAGTTGAGAGACTCAAGCCTATTCTCCCTGATCTCATAAATCCTGCGCAATCTGCATTTGTAAAGGGAAGGTTACTAGTGGAAAATAATCTCCTGGCATCAGATCTGGTACATGGTTATAAAAAGGGAAAAGGGCCAAAAAAGATCACCATCAAGGTTGATATAGCGAAAGCTTTTGATACCTTAAGATGGGATTTCATTTTAGAATCCCTAAGAGCTATTGAGCTACCAGAGAGGTTCATCAAATGGATACAAGCATGTTTATGCACTCCATCCTACTCAGTGGCTTATAATGGAAATGTTCATGGGTACTTCAAGGGAAAGCGCGGGCTAAGACAAGGAGACCCAATCTCTCCTTACTTGTTTGTCATTGCCCTAAACTATCTGTCTACTATGCTAGACAAGGGGGTAGAAAATGGCTCTTTTAGCTATCATCACAAATGCAAAGACAAGAAAATTACCCATCTCTGCTTTGCCAATGACTTGTTGATCTTCACTGATGGTAGTCTTTCCTCTGTGCAGAATGTTCTCAAAATTTTAAAAGACTTTGAAGTATTATCTGGCCTTGCTATAAGTCTGCCCAAGACCTCATTCTTCTCCTTAGGACTTTCTGATTCTGAAGTAGACGCTATTGTCAATGGAACATGCATCTCTCATAGTGCTCTCCCAGTCAGGTACCTTGGGTTACCACTTTGCACAAAGAAATTATCAATCTTAGATTATTCTCCACTCCTACAAAAGGTTAAAAATCGGTTGAATGGATGTGCTACTAAGTCACTCTCTATGGCTGGAAGACTACAGCTTCTAAACTCAGTAATATCAGGGATAACTAATTTCTGGTGTTCCTCCTTCATTCTGCCTAAGAAAGTAACCAGCCAAATAGTTTAAATGTGTAGTGCTTTTCTTTGGAGGGGTAAACTCGAGGGTCATCATTCTGCTAAGGTTGCCTGGTCAACAATTATTAAAAGCAAATCAGAGGGTGGCCTAGGAGTAAGAGATCTTGTTTCTTGGAACATTGCCAATGCCTACAAGCTGATCTGGATGTTGTTTTTTAAGCAAGGATCTATTTGGGTAGGGTGGTTCATTCAGGAAATCCTTCAAGGCTCACTCTCTAATTTCTGGACAATGTCCACAAAGCAAAAACACCCATGGATGGCAAACAAGTTACTGAAGATTAGAGACGAATCCTACCCTTGGATAAAGCTTGAGGTTGGTAATGGGAAGAGCTGCAGGCTGTGGACAGACCACTGGAGTGACCTTGGTAAAGTCTCCTCTTTTCTCAGCCCAGAGGGACCTAGAAGAGTGGGGATTGGGAAGGATATAAAGCTAGCTGATCTTTGGTCTGGTGGCTGTTGGCGTCTGCTACCTACTAGATCAGAGAAACATGTGTTATTACAAGCTGAAATTTCAAAGTTAACCCTCGCAGATCGCGAGGATAGTTACAAGTGGGTACTGAATAACATCAGTGGAAAAGACTGTTCTACCTCTCAGCTCTACTTTACGGTTAAAGAGCAGCACCAGAAAGTCCCCTGGTCGAAAATTGTGTGGAACGCAGGGGGAATACCAAAGCACAAACTTATAGTCTGGATCTTCATACAGAACCGATGTCCCACCAAGGATCGACTGCTCAGCTGGGGGCTCCATACTGACCCTCTCTGTATACTCTGTGGAAGTGAAGTGGAATCAAGAAACCATTTGTTCTTCACTTGCAACTACTCTTGGTTGATCTGGAAAGAAATTGGAAGAAGATGTCAAATAAACCCACTCAGGAACTGGGATTCATGTTTACGAGATCTAATAGACATCAAATGTTGTAAAGTGGCGAAGCAACTTACCATCTCAGCCTGACAAGCAACAATCTATACCATCTGGAGAGAGAGGAACTCAAGATGCCACACAGGAGTGCACCAAGGAGTTGACTCAATCCTCAAGCAGATCGACAGACTTCTCCGGAACAGAGCACTCAGTCTGAGGAAATAATCGCAAGCTACATCATCGTCTCTTCTCATGCGATGGCTTTCCATGGCGCCGTTAGTCTGAATGAATTTCCTAGGTTAAAGTTTGGTGAGATCGACGATCTAAGCTAAGGGTTGGTGGCGGTTGAGAGTATGTGTGGGACTAACCGTCTTTTTGGTTACAAAGAAACTAGGTTTGGTTCACATTAGATTTCTTTACTTTCCGTAACTAAATGTTTCCAATCTATTGGATACTTAGCTGGGCCTATTGGACCTTTTTGTATTTCTTTAAATTTTAATTTAAGAAAGCCATTTAACAAAAAAAAAGTTTTATAAAAACGTAAAAAAAAACATTAATCAAACTTATTTTTTTCCTGACGTTAAAAAAAAAAAAATTATTTTTTTCCCATGAAGATGGGCCTCTTTGAGTAAGAGGCCAAGTTAATACTAAAGTTCACTGTAACAGCAAAGACCCGTAAGACGATTTAGATTCTCTGAATTTTAGGGCTCCGATCTTCTTCTCCAAATGGCCGATGTGAATCATCCTCCGTCTGATTCCGTCGATAGCCGCCTCCCGGAGAAGACCACCTCATCTTCACCACCACCTTCTTCCTCTTTGCCGCAGCAGGAATCGCAAGAGCAGCAGCCTACTCACCGGCGCGATAGAGATTCCCGCGAGCGGCGTGACGACAGAGACCTCGAACGTCCGCCCAATCGTCGTGATCGTTCGCCTCTCCCTCCGCCGCCACGCAGGGATTACAAGAGGCGGCCTAGCGTTAGTCCTCCTCCACCGTATAGAGATCGTCGGCACTCTCCTCCCCCGCGCCGCTCGCCTCCTCATAAGCGATACCGGAGAGACGATAATGGATATGATGGTCGACGCGGTGGCTATGGGCCACCTGAAAGGAGGTAATCTTCATCTGCTATCCTCTGTCCTGTGCTCAGCGAAAGATTTTCTGCAGTAAAGTTGATGCCATTGTATTTTGCTTAGCTGAGGATAAACAAGTGCATCTCTTTCACTTCATTTGAATACCAATCCACGTTTCCACAATTCAATTGTCCTCTCGTCACACTGATTTATATATCTCATCAATTTTCGGGTTTTCCTAATTGGTTCTCGATTTTTCTTTTCGAGTTATAGATTTGGATATGACTATGGTGGAGGATATGATCGTGAAATGGGTGGAAGACCTGGTTATGGCGATGAAAGGCCTCACGGTCGCTTTATGGGTCGCTATCAGGGTGAGACATCTGTTGCTCAAATGTGTTTTAAGGTTGAGAGAATCGATATTAGGATGATCGTCATTTGTCATTGTGTTTTCTTATAAAACGGGACTTCATAGGCATAGCTTGGTATATATTTCTCTGTATATGTAGTGGATCGAAAACTTTGAGCCAACTAATTCGCAGTTCTTTTTTTCTAAACTAGCGTTCTCGTTTAGAACTTAAAAGAGAGAATAATATCGACCTTTTTTCTTGCGCATTTCTTTTGGCAGAGTGGGAGGGAGGTCGTGGAGGTTATGGCGATGCGTCCAACAGCGGAAGTAATCAAAGGTCGATGTTCTTCCCATCTTCATTCATTTTTCTTTCGTATTTCTTGTGTTTTGTTGTATATATCCGATGGAGTGTTGTTATTTTCTAGTAGTTTTTAATCTACTAAATGTAACTAGGAGTTATTAAATGTCTACTGTGCTTGAAAGGAGGAAGATACTTCCCTTGTAAACAATGTTATTGCTCCAATGAGGCAATATATGCTTTCCTCCGTATAGCTCATGGAAGTTAGAGTGAATGTTTTAATCAGACTGGCTACTAAAAAATTATTTTGCAAGCATGTGATGTTGTCATCTATATATCAGAATTGCTGTTGCGAGATAAACGCACTATTTTGACCTCTTTTGATTGTTTAAGATAGCAGCACATAGCTAGCGATGTTTGTAGACTCCCTTACGGTTGCATTTAACAGTATATACCGTTGTATCTACTTTGTCCAGGGACGGATTGATGTCGTACAAACAGTTTATCCAGGAGTTGGAAGATGATATATTGCCATCAGAAGCTGAACGCAGGTATAGTTAAAACTGCAAATTAATTGTGGTGTATAAGCGGTTGTCTTGTTTAGTTGCTGTTGTGATGCTTTTTCCTGATGCAGATATCTAGAATATAAGACAGAGTATATCACGACGCAGAAACGTGTCTTTTTTAACACTCACAAAGAGGAAGAATGGTGATCTCCACTACCCGATTCACTCTTTTACATTTTTCCCGGAAGTTCTGCAAGCTAACCTATTATATACTTCTGTGTATTATGTATCTAGGTTGAAAGATAAGTATCACCCAACAAATTTACTCTCTGTCATAGAAAGGTGAGTTCAAGAGCCATTTGCTGCAATTGGATTCTGTGTAGTATTAATATGCACTGATCTCTTGTAATCGGGGTATTACAGTCTTGGTTTTGTTCTCTCTTTTTTTTCATTCAAGAATGAAACTGTTTCAACTGTTACAGGAGGAATGAACTTGCACGGAAAGTAGCAACGGACTTCTTACTTGATTTACAGAGTGGGGCACTAGATATGTAAGATAATTGTCTTTGGAATTTGCTCCACGTTCATGATTATGATCACCATTAAATTATCTCTAAACATAACCTAACAATTTCCCCTTGATCTGTTCCAGAGGTCCTGAAGTCACAGTATCGAATAAATCTGGCCGGACCAGTGAGCCAAATTCTGAGGATGAAGCAGCTGGTGGAGGTAAAAGAAGAAGACCTGGTAGTGGGGGAGCGAAAGAGACCGAACTTCTTTCAGCTGCACCGAAAGCACCCAGCTTCACATCTGATCCAAAGAGGATCCTAATTGACATTGAACAAGCACAATCCCTTGTGCGTAAGCTTGACTCTGAAAAAGGAATCAAGGAAAACGTTTTGTCAGGTTCGGAAAATGAACAATCGGGTAGAGATAAGTTACACAATGGTTCGACTGGTCCAGTTATAATCATAAGGGGGTTGACATCTGTGAAAGGCCTCGAGGGTGTTGAATTGCTTGACACGCTGATCACTTATCTTTGGCGTGTCCATGGTGTGGACTATTATGGAAAGGTTGAAACAAATGAAGCTAAGGGTTTGCGGCATGTGAGAGCTGAAGGAAAAGGTTCTGATGCAAAAAGAGATGAGAGCGAAAAGAAATTTGACTCTCATTGGCAAGAGAGGTTGAAAAGTCAAGATCCCCTGGAGGCGATGGCTGCCAAAGAGAAGGTAGATGCTGCTGCTACTGAAGTTCTAGATCCACATGTCCGAAAGATTAGGGATGAGAAGTATGGTTGGAAATATGGTTGCGGAGCCAAGGGTTGCACCAAGCTGTTTCATGCTGCTGAATTTGTATACAAGCATCTCAAGCTTAAACACACTGAGCTTGTCGTGGACCTGACTGCTAAAGTGCGGGAAGAACTATATTTTCAGAACTATATGAAGTAAGCCGAATTTTCTCTTGGATTCTTCTTGTCTTTTTTAGTGGTATCGTAATGAAAATAATTATGTCATTTTGCAGTGATCCTAATGCTCCAGGAGGACAACCAGCCACACAGCAATCTGGCCCGGTACACGGCCATTTTTAATTTTATCATTCAATGGAATTTCGTGTAGTCTGTATTTTTTTGGCCTTTCACTTATTTTGCTTTGTTCTGCGTTTTACTTACATGCGTGTAATATAATTTTGACAGAGAGATAGACCTATGAGACGAAGGCCTGGCATGGAGAACAGACTGAGGGATGATCGAGGTGGACGGAGAGAGCGTGATGGACGGACTAATGTAAATGACAGAATCGAACGGTCAGAGGATCAACAGAGAGGTGATGGTCCTGATGGTGCAAACCCGGAGGATGTTGGGTACGATGCATTTGGTGGACATGTTCCTTCCTTCTCATCGGATGTAAACCCACCACCAGTGCTAATGCCTGTTCCTGGTGCCGGGTAGGTTTAATAGAGACTACGCACTCTCTCCTGATTTTATCGTAAGAGTAAAGATATATCTATGATCTGTAATGTTGTCTGAATGATGATGTGGGCAGGCCGTTGGGACCATTTGTACCAGCACCGCCTGAGGTTGCGATGCAGATGTTCAGTGACCCAAGTGGACCTGGACCAAACCCATCTATTGAAGGTAGGGGCAGAGGTGGGCCAGCGCCTTTTCTATTGTCTCCGGCCTTCAGACAGGATCCTAGACGGCTACGCAGGTAATGCAGTGGTTCATCTATTCATCAAACGTGCTTCAAAATCTAGAGTCTGGTTAAACATACATACGAACGAGAGTGCAGTTTCTCTTAAGAAAGTACTAATGTATGAAATTGATGATGCAGCTATCAAGACCTAGATGCTCCAGAAGAAGAGGTCACTGTCATTGATTACAGGAGCTTGTAGACGAGAGAGAGCTAGAGAGATGTGAAGTCTTAGCCGTTTGGCGCCGGGCGAAGGGAATCAGTGAGCCAGGCGGTTACATGTCTTTTGATGTTGTAATATTTTCATGGTCGTCCTAATTTTTCACTATCACTGAAAAGCGTAAGAAGACAAGAGAGACACACTACATTTGTTTTATTTTGTATTGATGATCTTCATGTTACATAAAATATGTGCATGAGATTTTCTTGTATCGGTATAATGTTGTCTCTTTAGTAATGTATTTTTTGCTTGGCTTTACAATTTTGAAAGACGCTTGGTTTCACTCGCACGCACATCGTGCTTGCTCAAAGCTTTGTCTAGCTAACAATTCTCCCATTTTAGTAGTTGTTGAAATTCCTCTACCGCACACACACAGACGCTCTTGACCAAGAACACAACCACGCAAAGAAATGGTCGTCAAAAGACGGGTAATTTGTACTATTTCAATCGCGTGTTTTTAATACATGAACAATCACGCATTATCCTACCTGAACAGTTTCAAAATTCAAAAGAAATACATGAACTTCAATGCCGAAATCTGACATAATTATTGTAACATAAGTTAGTCAAAAGTTAAATCATGTAATTAGACCGCTATCGTACATCATGATCAAAATGATGTTCCGTTGCTCAAAAGTCAACAAAATGCAAGACTCAAATTTTTTTGCTATCAAACTATAGATGATGTCGTTTTACAACCGAAAACGACGTGATGTTGGTCATGAGACGTCAAAGCGATGCCAAAGGTAGCAGTCTAGTGACTGAATTTAACGTTTGACTAACCCATGTTATAACTAACCCATTTTATAGTCAAACTCATATTTCAGTATAATGATATGTATATATATATATATATTTCTTTTTGAAGCTGTTAAGATAAGATAACAATGCATTGTGTATTTGTTCATGTATGAAAAACACCATTGAAATAGTACAATTTGAGATGATCTATTTTCCCGTTAAAAGACTCAAAATACACATAGAAATTCCTAAGCCCAAACATATAAATGTAAAAGTTAAAAGATCTATGGGGTGATTGTTTAGAACTGTTATTTTAAATTTTTATTTTAAACTTTTACTGTAGAAACTTCAGTGTAAAAAAATAAAAAGTCAGATTTTATAGGCTTTAAAAAAATATGTCGTAAAAGAGTAGAAAACTAAAGAAAATGGTTGTGAGTGATTTTAGGAGGACTTTTAGAACTTTCAAAACTTTTAAACAAATAAAGTTTGATTGGATAAAATTTGACTTTATTTTTTAAAATGTCTTCACAGACTTAACAGTATATTTTTGCCAATCACCCCTAATTTATTGAATAACCATAGAAAATATATTAATTATCTTTTTTGAAAAATTAAAATTTAATTAATGTTATTTTTGGCATATTCATTAAAATATTCCAAAGTTTAAAATCGACACACATACAAATCCATAATATTTCACACCATTTAGTTTTTTTTTTTTAATTTAGCCCCCTTTTTTTTGTCAGCATTTTAATTTAGCCCCTTAAAAAAAAAAACTTACGCCGGAAAGGCGGAATGTTTCATCTTTTTCCCCCTCGAAAGAAAAAAAAAACATCACCGCATGTGTCGTTGTTGTTCATCGTCGCTCGCCGCAACGCAGCGGCGCTTTCTCTTTCGAAACAAGCTTTGATTAATCCCTCTTCTTCTTTTCTCATCTCCTTCCTTTGTTTCTTCGACAAACAAAAAGCTTCCTCCTTTTCCTTTTTTGCTTCTAGCTTGTGTCGATCTCAAAGTAGAGATTGATAAACCCTAATAAGTTCTTCCCCTTCTTATGCAATCTACTTTCATCCTCCATCAAGTCAGGTTTTTTAATGCGAATCTACTCTTATAAACCCTAAATTTGAAACCTTTCCTCACTTTCAGAACCAGCAAGAGTGTGTTTAATCAAGTCTATGAAGATAAGAATCAGTTGTGTGAAATCACTAAAGTGATCTCTCTCTCTCTCTCTCTCTATACCCAAGTGAGTCACTAAAGTGAGAAGAAGAAGAAGAAGATGGATATTCATTTGGTTGATGAGGTTATGCCTATTGGGAATCATGGGATTGAAGGAGGCGAAGATGGAGTTACTGAATCGAATAACATCAATAGTTCTTTAGGAGTTCAAGATGATGAAGTTGGAATCACAGAGCCATGTGTTGGTATGGAGTTTGATTCAGAGAAAGATGCTAAAGCTTTCTATGATGAGTATTCTAAGCAGCTTGCTTTTACTTTCAAGCTCCTTTCTAAAACTGATGGGTCTCGAGAATTCGTATGTTGTAGTATTAGTAGTAGCAAAAGATCGAAACGAAGACTTGCTGAGAACTGTGATGCAATGGTTAGGATAGAAATGAAGGGTAATGATGAGAAATGGGTTGTGACCAAATTTGTTAAAGAGCATAGTCATGGGTTAGCGAGTCCTAATACGCTCCATTGTCTTCGTCCTCGTAGGCATTTCGCTAATTCGGAAAAATCTATAGAAGGGGTGAATGTGCCTAGTGGTATGATGTATGTTTCGATGGATGGGAGTCGTGTTCCTTTGGAATGTAATAACAGAGGAGGTAGAAATGTGTCTAAGGATTTGAATAGAGGCGTCGGAACATTAAACTATGGACCTATGGCTGTGAATGCGAAGAGAACACTCGGGCGAGATGCACATAGTTTGTTGGAATATTTTAAGAGGATGCAGGCGGAGAACCCTGGTTTTTTCTATGCAATTCAGCTTGATGAAGATAATCAGATGACGAATGTGTTCTGGGCAGATTCGAGATCTAGGATTGCTTATACTCATTTTGGGGATACGGTCACCTTAGATACAAGATATAGATGCAATCAGTATCGGGTTCCTTTTGCTCCCTTTACTGGAGTGAATCATCATGGTCAGACTATCTTATTTGGTTGTGCTCTGATCATGGACGAGTCTGACGCTTCGTTTATCTGGCTGTTCAAGACTTTTCTAACAGCAATGAGAGATCATCCGCCTGTCTCTTTGGTAACTGATCAAGATAGAGCCATACAGATTGCTGCTGCTCAGGTATTTCCTGGTGCTCGTCACTGTATTAATAAGTGGGATGTGCTAAGAGAAGGTCAGGAAAAGCTGGCTCATGTGTGTCTAGCTTTTCCGAGTTTCCAGGTGGAACTGTATAATTGTATCAACTTCACTGAAACTGTAGAGGAGTTTGAATCGTCCTGGACCTCGATCATTGAGAAGTATGAATTAGGAAGACATGAATGGCTTAGTTCTTTATATAATGCTCGAGCTCAGTGGGCACCTGTTTATTTCCGAGATTCGTTTTTCGCTGCCGTATTCCCTAGCCAAGGTTATCCTCTTTCTTTTTTTGATGGGTATGTGAATCAGCAGACAACCCTTCCGATGTTCTTTAGGCTGTACGAAAGGGCTTTGGAGAGTTGGTTTGAGATGGAGATTGAAGCAGATCTTGAGACGGTTAACACATCTCCAATCTTGAAGACTCCATCCCCCATGGAGAATCAGGCTGCAAGTCTCTATACTCGGAAAGTTTTTGCAAAATTTCAGGAAGAGTTGGTAGAGACATTCGCTTACACTGCAAACAGAATTGACGATGATGATACTACCAGCACGTTTCGGGTTGCAAAATTTGAAAATGACAATAAAGCTTACATAGTGACGTTTTGCTACCCCGATATGAGAGCAAACTGTAGCTGTCAGATGTTTGAGCATTCGGGCATACTCTGCCGACATGTTTTGACAGTGTTTACTGTCACAAATATACTCACTTTGCCATCACATTATATTCTGAGACGGTGGACTAGAAATGCCAAGAGTGTGGTCGGGTTCGATGAGCATTTTAACGAAAATGGGCATGATATCTTGACACACCGCTATAATCATTTATGTCGTGAGGCCATCAAGTATGCAGAGGAAGGGGCAATTACAACTGAAACCTATAATATAGCTTTAGGGGCACTGAAAGAAGGTGCTAAGAAGGTCTCAGTCGTCAGGAAAAACGTAGGTAGAGCCGCACCTCCAAACTCACATGTTAGTGGAATTGGTAGTGACCAAAAGAATTCACTATCAGCTACTGACTCAACCCCTTTGCTATGGCCGCGTCACGATGAAATGACACGCAGATTTAATCTTAACGATGGTGGAGCTAGAGCTCAATCTGTTGCTGATCTGAATCTGCCGCGTATGGCACCAGTGTCCCTTCACCGAGATGATGGTGCTCCTGAAAATATGGTATTCGGAGGAAACCTTTCACAGACTTATATTTTATTCTATCTTTGTTTGGTGGTTAAGTCGATGTGCTTTGTCTTACAGGTAGCTCTTCCTTGTCTTAAGTCAATGACTTGGGAGATGGAGAGTAAGAATACAATGCCGGGTGGTAGAGTTGCAGTTATCAATTTAAAGGTGTGCATTATCTGAACCATATATTAGATATTTGTAAGCCTTACGATTTCGAGGATTTGAACGATTAACACTGGCCTTAGTGGCTATCAATTTGTCGTGCATACTGCTTCCTGCAATAACAAAGTCGACCGCTTTAATGAGGATTCCTTTTTGATGATGTTTTCAGTTGCACGATTTCAGAAAATTTCCGTCAGCAGATATGGAGGTCAAATTTCAGCTGTCAAGCGTCACACTTGAACCTATGTTAAGGTCTATGGCTTACATTAGCGAGCAACTCTCATCTCCAGCCAATAGAGTGGCTGTCATTAATTTGAAGGTGTGCTTTTAGACCCTAGACTTTGTGCCTGCTTTGCATAAGGCTAGATTCTCGTTTAGTTTTCGCATGATGTGATGAAAGTCTTTGAATGCTCGGCGGCTTCACTTTCAACTAACGAGTCTCCTGGTCTCCTTGAAAATGCTGCATCTCTACATATTGATTTTGTCCTTCTCTAGTTTCTTTATAGGATACAGGGTGTGTTGTTTGATTTGTTATCCCTATATTAGTTACGGAATCA
The DNA here is from genome assembly GCA_900406275.1 of Anastatica hierochuntica. NCBI lineage: Eukaryota > Viridiplantae > Streptophyta > Magnoliopsida > Brassicales > Brassicaceae > Anastatica > Anastatica hierochuntica. The sequence goes on from OVAN01001546.1 coordinate 25,539, forward strand.
GGATTCCCTCGTTCACTTTAACGTGCCACGCTACGATTTTCTGCAGTTATTCACGCCAGCGTAGCTACTTGAATATATAATTTTGGGTCTGCCTATCCTAGATAAGTTCCGTTCAAAATCCATTTTGGATTTGACGAGTAAACAGCCCGAGAAGTTTGTTTCACCACTTCATAGAGAATCATGACCATTAGAGAAACTTAATAGCTGTTGTACACTTGAAAAATACGAGAAGGATTTGCATATTTTATGTGTGGCTCTCTTTTGGTAATTGTCGAGATCAATGTCTTTCTCCATATTAAATGAGTGCTAATTGAATTAGAGAGTTTCATTTGTATGAATTTTGTTTTTGTTTCGTTATCCTTACTCCAGCTTCTAGATACCGAGACAACAACGGGAGAATCAGAGGTCAAATTCCAGGTGTCCCGGGATACACTAGGCGCTATGTTGAGGTCGATGGCCTATATCCGTGAACAGCTCTCTATCGTTGTAAGCAAAGAGTCCCTTTCGACTCCTAATTGTTTGCGGTTCTAAGTAGTAGTTAGTAATTTTTACGTACTGTCTTATCTGAGTCTGAAACTGTATTCGTACATTCGCAGGGAGAGTTACAGACAGAAGGACTAGGAAAGAAGCAACGCAAGTGATGTTTGCGAGACAGAAGCAACTATGATCCTTGTTAAAACTCCTTAGTCACTTATAATCTTAGTGATTGATGACTTTAGATAATACGATAACAATCTCTCTCTATCTCCATTGTAAGATATGTATTGTGCAAGCGTCATGTCATGTCCTCAAACGCAAGTGTGAAGAAACAAACAGGTTTCGATTCAAGCTAGGCTTTTTCAAGTGTATATACATACATCCCTTCTTGCTCAGACATTGAACTGATCCTTTAGCTCAGAGATCTTTTGTGTTATATTCTTATTACTCAGTAATGAGTTTGATGAGAGTAAACATAGAGATGGCCATGGAGATTTAATATATTGGGAAAATTGAACAAAACAAAGTTAAATGAGAAGTATTATTTGATACTAGAAACCTCTTTCTCATGCACATTGATTTAATCATTCAAAAGATTAATAAGCAAAAAGCAAATGCTAGTAAGCAAATAAAAATATATGGAGAGTGGAAGTTAGAAACAACCACAACAATCTGCTGCCTCACACCACCACATACTGATGATTCCTTTGACCCGACCCGAACGGCTAAGACTCTCCACATCTCGTCTACAAGCTCCTGTAATCAATGACAGTGACCTCTTCTTCTGGAGCATCTAGATCTTGATAGCTGCATCATAAATCTCATACATTAGTACTTTCTTAAGAGACACTGCACTCTCGTTCGTATGTATGTTTAACCGACTCTAGACTTATATACGTGTGATGAATAGATGGACCACCGCATTACCTGCGTAGCCGTCTAGGATCCTGTCTGAAAGCCGGAGACAATAGAAAAGGAGCTGGTCCACCTCTACCCCTACCTTCGATGGAAGGGTTTGGTCCAGGTCCACTTGGGTCACTGAACATCTGCATCGCAACCTCAGGTGGTGCTGGTACAAATGGTCCCAACGGCCTGCCCACATCATCATTCAGACAGCATTACAGATGATAAATATTTTACTCTTTATGATAAAATCAGGAGAGAGTGAGTGGACTCTGTTAAACCTACCCGGCACCAGGAACAGGCATTAGAACTGGTGGTGGGTTTACATCCGACGAGAAGGAAGGAACATGTCCACCAAATGCATCGTACCCAGCTTCCTCTGGGTTTGCACCATCAGGGCCATCACCTCTCTGCTGATCCTCTGACCGTTCGATTCTGTCATTAATATTAGTCCGTCCATCACGCTCTCTGCGTCCACCTCGATCATCCCTCAGTCTGTTCTCCATGCCAGGCTTTCGTCTCATAGGTCTATCTCTCTGTCAAAAGTATATATCACCAGCGTAAGTAAATCTAAAGACAGCTAAAACAGTGGCGGCTTGAATGTACAGACTAGTTAAATTTCCATTAAAAAAGATTAGGTAAATAGGTACCGGCCCAGATTGCTGTATGGCTGGTTGTCCTCCTGGAGCATTAGGATCACTGCAAATGGTACATAATTTTTTCATAATGAACTCGTCAAAATAGACAGAAAAAGAAAACAAGGTAAAAACCCGAACATACTTCATATAGTTCTGAAAATACAGTTCTTCCCGCACTTTGGCAGTCAGCTCCACGACAAGCTCAGTATGTTTCAACTTGAGATGCTTGTGTACAAATTCAGCTGCATGAAACAGCTTCGTGCAGCCCTTGGCTCCACAACCATATTTCCAACCATACTTCTCATCCCTAATCTTTCGGACATGTGGATCTAGAACCTCAATAGCAGCAGCATCTATCTTCTCTTTGGCAGCCATCACTTCCAGGGGGTCCTGACCTTTCAACCTCTCTTGCCAATAAGAGTCAAATTTGTTTTCACTCTCATCTCCTTTTGTATCAGAACCTTTTCCTTCAGCTCTCACATGCCGCAGACCCTTGGCTTCATTTGTTTCAACCTTTCCATAATAGTCCACACCATGAACACGCCATAGATAAGTGATAAGCGTGTCAAGCAATTCAACACCCTCAAGGCCTTTCACAGATGTCAACCCCCTTATGATAATAACTGGACCAGTCGAACTACTGTGCATCTTTTCTCTACCTGATTTTTCATTTTCTGAACCAGATAAAACGTTCTCCTCGATTCCTTTCTCAGTGTCTAACTTACGCGCAAGGGCTTGTGCTTGTTCAATGTCAATTAGGATTCTCCTTGGCTCAGAGGTGAATCCGGGTGCTTTCGGTGCGGCTGTATGAAGTTCAGTTTCTTTAGCTCCCCCCCTACCAGGTCTTCGTCTTTTACCACCACCTGCTTCATCCTCAGAATTTGGCTCACTAGTCGGGCCAGATTTACTCATAGCTGTCACTGCAGGACCTCTGAAGATCAAGGGGAAACTGTGAGCTTTACGGGTGAAAGAATGGTGATCGTGATCATATATGCGGAGTTATGGCCAAGGAAATGATCTTACAAATCGAGCGCCCCACTTTGTAAATCAAGTAAGAAATCCTTCGCTACCTTCCTTGCAAGTTCATTCCTCCTAATAATTTCAAAGGAATATAAACAGTTGCATACGGTTTTGCAGTGGAAACAAAAAGAGAACAAAACTAAGCTGTAAAACCAAAACTATAAAAGAACACAAGATCCGACTAATGCAAAAGGCTCTTGAGCTCACCTTTCTATGACAGATAGTAAGTTCGTTGGATGATACTTATCTTTCAACCTGAATACGTAACATAGATACGCATGTTAATACGTAGCTAGCAGAATATCCCAGAAAAATGTAAAAGCAGGAAACAGATAGTGGAAATCACCAATCTTCCTCTTTGTGAGTGTCAAAAAAAGCACGTTTCTGTGTTGTGATATATTCTGATTTGTACTCTTGATATCTGCATCAGGAAAAAAGGTATTACCCCTGCAACTTTACGAGAAACCTGCTTAAGCACGAAGACTACATATCACAGTCATAGCCATACCTACGTTCAGCTTCTGATGGCAGTATATCATCTTCCAACTCCTGGATAAACTGTTTGTATGACATCAATCCGTCCCTGGATAAAGGAGATAGAACGGTATTTGATGTGTTAAATGTAACAGCAAAAAGAGTCCACAATGCTATCTTGATCGGTAAAAGGGATAATAAACTCAAACTTTTACACTTGGAACAAAATAATGGCTTTATCTTCCACAACAGATGTTTGAAGAAAGATTTTCAAATAGCTAATCTGATCAATCGTGTGTCTAACCATTCACTCTAACTTTCTGGAAGCTATAAGAAAGAAAGTATTCATGCCTTAAGAAAAGATACTTCTACAACGAATATGCCCCCCTTTCATGTTTACAAGAAATAACAACACAACATAGGATAAATACAATAAAACACAAGAAATACGAAAGGAAAATGAAAATCGATGAAGGAACATCAACCTTTGAGTACTTCCACTGTTAGAAGCATCACCATAGCCTCCGCGACCTCCCTCCCAGTCTGTCAAAAAAAGTGCAAAAGGTGGATATTGATATCTCTTCTAAAATAGAACTCTAGTTCACGTAATAAATTGTGAATTAGTTGCTAAAAATGTTTCTGGTATAGAGAGAAAAATACCAAGCTAAGACTATGAAGTATGAACTAGGCTAGTCAAATGAATCAGAAGTCCCAATTTATGAGAAAACATAATGACAATCATCCATCCTAATATCGATTCTTTCAACCTTAAGAACATTTGAGCAACAGATGCCTCACCTTGATAGCGACCCATAAAGCGGCCATGAGGCCTTTCATCACCATAACCAGGCCTTCCACCCATTTCACGATCATACCCTCCACCATAGTCATATCCAAATCTATAATTCGAAAAAGACCGAGAACTGATTAGGAAAATCCAAAAACGATGAGATGTAACAATCATTGTGACGATTGTGACGAGAAGACACTTAAAGAGTGTGAGAATGAGAAACATGTTTTAGTATTTCTGCAATGGCATCAATTTTCCGAAAAAAAAGCTGCAGAAAATCCTTCACTGAGCACAGGACAGAAGATCCAAGGATATCAGATGAAGATTACCTTCTTTCAGGCGGCCCATAGCCACCACGGCGACCATCATAGCCATTATCGTCTCTCCGGTAACGCTTATGAGGAGGAGACCGGCGCATAGGAGGAGAGTGCCGCCTATCTCTATACGGTGGCGGAGGACTGACGCTAGGCCGCCTCTTGTAATCCCTGCGGGGCGGAGGTGGGAGCGGCGAACGGTCACGGCGATTATGCGGACGTTCGAGGTCTCTGTCGTCACGCCGCTCGCGGGAATCTCTTTCGCGACGGTGAGGAGGCGGTTGCTCTTGATTTTCCTGTAGTGGCATAGAAGAAGAAGGCGGAGGAGGAGGAGGAGGTGGTGATGAAGAGGTAGTCTTCTCCGGGAGGCGACTGTCGACGGAATCAGGCGGAGGATGAGTGACATCGGCCATATCGAGAAGAAGATCGGAACCCTAAATCGATAAGTATTATCGCTCGTCAGGTCTTTTTCGACGATAAGAAACCAAAGCGTCTCTTCTCGCTACAGTGAACCTTTACTAAGTCAAAGCCCATCTACGCCTTAAATATATTTACATAATTCGATTTTATTTTAATCTATGCCACAAAGCAAAAAAAAAACAATGATAAAAGTATTGGACAATTTTCAAATATAGCACACTTTCTCATTTTTTGGACACATTTAGCATGTGGCTTAAGGTTTTTCACATGTAGCATTTTTTAAATGTTAGAATGACCATTTTACCTCTGACCATTTTTAAAATGTGGCTTAGGGTTCTCATTTTCCCTAAACCCTAAACACTAAACCCTAAATTCTAAACCCTAAATTCTAAACCCTAAACCCTAAACCCAAAATTAGACAGAAGTATTTTCGGTATACCGTGTGTCAAATATGCTAGGGTTGGAAATTTTGGACTTCTATGTTATATGTGGCCAAAAAACATAAAAGTGTGCTTTCTAAGGGAATTTCTCAAAAGGTATTTTGTTATTATCGCTCTTCATTTTTATCTCCCTAACTTTACTTTGAGTGAAGTTTCTGAAGTTTTTTCTTTTTGGTATAAGTGAGAATATAAATTTCGATGTTGAAAATAAGTTATGCGGATTTTCTGACATTTATATTTTGGAGTTTGTTTTTTCATTTGCCGAGCTAGTTTTAGACTTTGAAGTTTTTACATAAACGAAATAAATTGTATAAAACTTGTAATCTTTTAGTTTAAGTGTTACAATTTTAAACATTATTTAAATAAAATTTAGTCGATATACTTATTAGTAGGCCTGGGCAAAATAACCGGAACCGAAAAACCGAACTGAAAGAACCGAAAAATAACCGAACCAAAACCGAGTCATGTTTAAAAATAACCGAATGGTTCCAATTTTTGAGAACCGAAAAAAACGAAACAGAATCCGAACCAAACCAGAACCGAACGGGTAACCGAAATAATCGAAAATATCTAAAAACACCCGAAAATATCCGAAATACCCGAAAATATCCGAAAATATCCGAACATTAATATCCGAATGGTTACTTAATTTAAACAGAACCGAACCGGAACCGAACCGAAATACTTTAGGAACCGAATGGTTCCAATTTTTGGGGAACCGAAAGAACCGAGAACCGAAAGAACCGAACCGAAATTTGATGAATGGTCCCTCTTCAAAGCCAAAGAGAATTGTAATCAAAGAGTACAAGTGTTGTTTTTGGGTAGATAAGTCTACCTCTTTTTGGTTTTTTTGATTGATTATAAATAGAAGAGATGGAGTACAACTCCTAAGTACATGGAAGCAAAAAACAATAAGAAAATGTGGAGCTTAACTCCTACAAACTTGGAAGCAAAAGAACGTGAAAAGCAAACGTGGATTTCTCCACTCTGTTATTGAACTGAAACGTGAAACGTAGGAGAAGAAGAAGACTAAGTCTGACTTTGTCTTCTAATGATATTTTGGGTTGGGTTTTGGAATACGTTTGGGCCTGAGGCTCCCTTCTTCTTTCGAACTCGTTGTTACTGTCGTATCAACACCCCCATCTCCACAAAGAACCTTGTCCGCAAGGTTGGTGTTGAAATCTGGAAAGCTACTGTGGAGTTGGTTCTCGTCTTCCCAAGTTGAGTCTTCTGTTGAAAGACCTTTCCATTGAACCAAGATTTCAGAGACTTCTTTGTTACCTTTGGGAATCCATCGTTGTCGTAGAACCTTAAGTGGTTGCAAGTGCAGGTGACCCGATTCATGCATTGGTGGGAGTTGTCCCAGTGCTGGCGTGTCGGATTCGATGTATTTCTTGAGTAAGAAGACGTGGAACACGGGATGAATCTTGGTCCCCTCAGGCAGTTGAAGTCGATAAGAAACAGCACCAACTCTGTCCGTGATGCGAAAAGGCCCATAGAATTTGTTGGCAAGTTTCTGCGATGTTCTTCTTATAACGGACTGTTGGTTGTATGGTTTTAGTCGAAGATAAACCCAATCCCCTTTTGTGAACTGAACTTCACGTCGCTTCGCATCTGCAAATTGTTTCATACGATTGTTTGCCGTGTGTAAATGTTGTTTCAGCTCGACAATAAGTTCATCACGAGAAGATAATTGCTCATCAAGTTCAGCGACAAAAGTGGAGCCACTTTCATACGCTCAGATCGGTGGAGGTGGACGTCCATAGAGAGCTTCAAATGGTGTGGCACCCGTTGAGCTATGGAAAGTGGTGTTATACCAAAATTCTGCCCAGGGAAGCAGAGCACTCCATTGTGTTGGTCGATTGTGAACAAAGCATCGAAGAAACTGTTCTATACAACGGTTGACCACCTTTGTTTGGCCGTCAGATTCAGGGTGATAGGTCGTAGACATGCGAAGTCGAGTGCCTGATAATTTCCAAAATTCTCGCCAAAATAAACTCACAAAAATAGGGTCACGGTCACTTACAATAGAACGAGGCATCCCGTGAAGTTTGAGAACAGAGTCGATGAAGCGTAATACCACAGTCTTGGCCGTGTAAGGATGAGTGAGGGCGACCAAATGTGAAGACTTAGATAATCGATCAACCAGCACCATGATTGATGTGTGACCATCGGAACGGGGAAGACAGTCGATAAAATCCATGGAGACATCTTCCCACACACGAAAAGGAATGGGAAGAGGCTGCAATAGGCCGGCTGGGCACATGGTCTATGATTTGGCTTGTTGGAAAGTAGTGCAAGCAGCGACATATTCGGTGACTGACTTGTGCATTGAAGGCCAATAAAATTGTCGGGAAAGTCGGCGGTACGTTCATAAAACACCGGAATGTCCTCCCATTGGAGTATCATGATGTTCTTCAAGTAGATGACGGATTAGTGGCGAAGTTGGTGGTACCACCACGCGATTATGATAACAAAGCAGGTCATTCTTCCACGCATATGGCTGTCCCAGTTTTTCAGTCGCTAATCTGCCAATACGCTGCATATACGGCTCCGTAGCTGCAACATTGCGAATGTCATACCATAGAGAAGAATGTTGAACAAATATAACATCTAAACTTGGGCTGCCATGAACACGAGAAAGAGCATCAACCACTATATTTGTGTTGCCCGGTTTGTAAACAATCTCGTAGTCGTATCCTACTAATTTGCCCATCCACTTTTGTTGTTCCGATGTTAAAATACGTTGCTCTAGCAGATATCGTAAGCTTCGTTGGTCCGTCTGAATCCCAAAGTGTCGACCCAGCAGATAAGGTCGCCATGTGCGAATAGCAACCACGATTGCAAGCATTTCACGTGCGTATGTGGACCACGACTTCTTCGAGATACCGAGAGATCTGCTCATTTAGGCAATTGGCTGGTTATTCTGGGTTAATACAACGCCAATGCCATTCCATGAGGCATTGGTTTGTATGATAAATGGCAAGTCGAAGTTTGGTAATGCAAGCGTAGGCGTGTTGGTGAGAGCTTCTTTAAGTGCATTGAAAGCTGCTGTTGCGGTTGATCCCCATGAAAATTGTCCCTTGCGAAGCAAATTAGTGAGAGGTTTAGCAATAATTTCGTAGTTTCTTACGAATTTGCGATAATACCCGGTGAGGCCCAAGAATCCACGGAGCTCGGTTATCGTCGCCGATTCTGGCCAGTCTAGCATTGCTTGTATTTTAGTTATGTCTGCCTTTACTTCAACCGACGAGATGATATGACCCAAGTATTCAAGCTCTTCCTTCCCGAATTCACATTTCTTAAACTTCACAAATAAGCAATTTGAGCGGAGGATCTCGAAAACCTCTCGTACATGTTGCAGATGAGTGTCCCATGATGGATTATAGATAAAGATATCATCAAAAAACACTAGTACTGACCGTCGTACTAGTGTAAGGTTTTGTATTAGACTAACAATATCATTTGTAAATCTCTTTTTTGTGTTAGACTAACAAAAAAACGAAAATGCGAATCGAAATCTAGTTATTATTCGATATAAGTGATATTTGTTCAGCGATGGGATGACATTGTTTCCAGAATGAAATAACCAATGAGATTACGGGGCACAAAAAGCACACATGAGTCTTACGTCACTCCATGTTGAATTATAAATGCTGATTTGGGCTATGCATTGTATGTTACTCTAACAGAGGATGATCGTAGCATTCTCGATAGATCATACCGATGGCGATAACGTTAGAAGAATCAAACAAGTAAAGAGAGCTTTGTTTTCTTTTCTCGTTATTACACTTCTCGTTATTTATTTGTTACTCGACTATACTCGCGTGCTATGTGTTATGTAAGCTCTATTCCATCGGTTTAGATTTCTGATTTTTTAAAATTAAAATTCGAAGTTGATGTCGGCAAACACAGTGTTTTTCTTTTTGTTTTTGTGTGTTCTCTCACTTTTAAAAGTTACATTTTGTCCATAATATAAAATCAATTTCCAAATTCCAAAATTCATTTGTGTGTAGCTCAGATCCAATCCGATGACTACCACCAACATTCTCACTCTCCTCCTCCTCCTCCTCCTCACTCTCTGCTCGGCGCAGTCCCCTCCGGCACCGGAACCCGTCGCTGCCGACGGACCTTCTCCGCCGACAAACTGTTTAGCTAGTATGTTAAACGTATCGGATTGCTTATCGTACGTTCAAGTGGGAAGTACTGAAACTAAACCTGAAGCTGCTTGTTGTCCTGAGCTTGCTGGTATGGCTCAAAGCTCGCCGGAATGCATCTGTAATCTTCTCGGCGGCGGAGCATCGCCGCGTTTTGGAGTTAAGCTTGATAAGCAAAGAGCTGAAGAACTTTCTTCAATCTGTGGTGTGAAAGCTCCTTCTCCTGAATTGTGTTCAGGTACTTTACTCATTCTGCACAGTAAAAAATTTCTATGTTATTTGAACCGTCCGATCTAATTAAAAAATTCAATCGAACGGCTTAATTTCACTAGTTCTTTTTTTTTTTTTTTTTTTGGTCACAATTTCACTAGTTCTTGAATAAAGATTTTCTACACCTTTAATGTCCAGTAATAATGATATTACTCATCTAACTAAATGTTTATTATAAACAATATAGCCAATAATATTCATTTAACTCAAATGTGTTCGGTTATTTTTTTAAAAGTTTTTCATACATAATAAATACATAATAAGAAAACTGTTTAATACATAATAAATACATAATAAGACATTTTTCATACATAATAAATACATAATAAGAAAACTGTTTAAAGTCTGATAATGCCTTTCATTAATATTTTTTAAAAATTTATCTCTTCCATTAATACATTAAAACAATAAAGTTAAAGTCGGAATTTCGCTTATAAATTTACATCGAAAATGTAAAACGACATTTTTTATGAAACAAAATTAAAACCTCAAAACGACATTTTATATAAGCGGAATACAATTTAATGCTATAAAACTACTTAAAAAACCTAGAAAATCTAGTTTTTGGGAATGGAGAGAGTAAAATTTAAAACTAATGTATAAATATGGAATAATCCTACATTTAAGTAGTAACAAGAACTAACTAATTAAATGAACTCTCTATGAAGTAAAGAACAATGTAAGTTTTTTTTCGCCAAAGAACAATGTAAGTCTAATTTTGGAAATGTTTTGTTGTATTCTTGGTTACTAGTTATGGGTTTTCCGACGATTTCTCCAACCGGAAGTGAAGATTCAGCATCTTCAGGTCAGATTTATTATTCTCATTTGCTTAATTCATTTGTAAGAAGGCTCCAAGTTCTAGTTGATCATCAAGATTTTAGTTTTCTTGAGTTCAAGAATCTTGAACACTTATAGTATTGCAATTTGTTAAAAATTTAAAATTCTTTTTGTAGTTTACATTTTCAAAATTTGTCTTAACTTGAGCATCTCTTTAAACACTAAGTTGGTTTAAAAATTACAGGTTCTGAAGGATCAGAAAAAGATAAGAAAAATGGAGGTAAGAGTATGAACTCTAAAGATTATGTAGTAGCTTTGAATTCTCTTATGTTGGCCTTGTTCTTTATCATCATGTGACTTAATTATTAGTACGGTTGTTCTCATGTCTGTTTCTTAGTGAGTTTGAGACTTTGAGATTAGAGAATCTGTGAAACAGAAGCTTCGATTCGGTTTTATAACCCTCTTCTCCGTTGAGTATGGTTTTAGGATTTAAATTGCAATGGTTCGTGTCGAAATCTTCAGTTCGAAGCCTATCTCACATAGCATCGAGTACACGATCTTCGTCCTGCAACTCGAGTTACTTCCTTTACTTATTGTACACAGCTTTCTCTCATCCATCATGCTTCCCACTTTCTCCATTTCCTCCCATTTTCCATCAAGTGCATATATATATGACAGTAGCACATACGGTCCAATGTCACTTGGTTGCAATCTCATGAGCCGTTTCGCTAAGATTTCTCCAATGTCGGGATTCAAGAGTGTCCAGCAAGAGGAGAGAACCGACTGGGTTTCGGTTCTTAGCTCTTCCGAGTCTTTGGTCAAACCTGCTAAGCCAAGGAGATTTGCCAAGCAGCCATGGTGTTCTACTTTGGGTTCGACTCTATAGATTCGGGTTAATCGAACATAGACCCACCAACCTTCCAGAATCATCCCGGCGTTCGCACAGGATGACAAAACACAAACTAAAGTAGCACCATTTGGGACGACGTTTTCGCCATTCTCCAAAAGTAGAAACATCTCTAAGGCTTTCTCCCCATCACCAAGCATACCATATCCCATGATCATAGAGTTCCACGACACAATGCTTCTCTCACTCATCCCATCGAAGACCTCTCTAGCCATATCCATTGCACCGCATTTAGCATACATCGTAAGCAAAGCAGTCGAAAGAAGCACATCTGGTTTGATACCGTTGCTTGTCACATACAAATGGATCCTCTTTCCTGCATCAATCCGGCCTAAATTTGCACAAGCCGTCAAGACGCTTGTAATCGTCGCTTTGTTTGGCTTCAAGCCATCTCCTTTGTCCATCAACCCCTCGAAAAGTCTAAGACATTCTGTGTAATCCTTGTTCCTGACGTAGAGAGCCAAGATAATGTTCCACGAAACGACATTTTTCCTCGGCATTCTATCGAAAAATTCCCGCGCCATTATAACATTTCTCGCTGCCGCATAACCATCAATCATACAGTTCCACGAAACAGCATCCGGAGCAGGCATGTTCTCAAACAAATACCGCGCTGCTTCCATATCCTGAATCCTCGCATAACCACAAACCATAGAGTTCCAACTGAAAACATCTCTCTCAGGCATTTCATCGAACAACTCGCGTGCAACCTCCACTTGACCATTCTTCACATACCCATCAACAATCAAATTCCAACTAACCAAATCCAACAAGTGCCCATCATCGAACACCTTATGTGCATCTCGTATTCTTCCACAAACTGAATACATACGAATCAACGAGTTCTTAACAAACAAATCCGATTCAAACCCAAGCTTCGAAACCAAAGCACGAATCTTTTCCCCATCTTCTACCGATCCAGCTTCCATACACACTTTCGCCATCAACGGAAACGTATAATGATTACGCACGACGCATCTAGCTACCATTTTCTCGTAGTAAAACCTCAACGCACGCAAGGGTTGCTTCAAATCGACGAAACATCTCAAGATCGTGTTACCCAGAAACGCATCAGGTTCATCGACGGAATCGAAAACCGAAACAGCTCGTGAAATCGAACTAAAACTTGTGCAGAGCTTTTTAATCACTCGTCCGGAAACAAGAGATTGATGGAGGAGTCCAGAGACTAGAATCTGTACATAAACTTGATCAAACTCAGTCAAAGATCTTAAAGATTCTAGCTTTTGCAGTATTGGATGATGAATTTCTACAATGGGTCGTCCTTGTTCGTGGAGATGCGTCGGAGGAGGAAGAGGATCGTCTGGCCAGAGCCTTGGTGATGGTTTTGAGAGATTTTTTCTGCATTCGATGAATTTTTCAAGAGAAATCGAACTTCCTTTTGTTCTTGATAATCTTACACTCAGACTCATTTGCTCCTCTTTGGTATAATGGGCGGCCTCACTGGTTTGGCGGCAATACAGGCTGGGCAGAAATAGCCAAAACCGAGAAAAACCAACCGAACAACGAAAATATCCGAACAGAACATAAATTTCTGGAATCAAACTCGACAGGAACTAAAATATACTCTATCCGTTTTTTAAAAAGTATCATTTTAAGGTTTAAATTTTGTTTTATAAAAAATATCTTTTTACATTTTCGATGCAAATTTATTAAGAAAATTTTGATTTTAATCTTATTGTTTTATTATATCAAATGGAGATATAGTTTTTTTAATGTATTAATCAAGGGTATATTAGATTTTTTAATAGTTTTCTTAATTTGTATGAAAATGTGACATTTTTTACGAAACTGAGGAAGTAAATTATTATTCAAAATATTTTGAAATATAATTATATGTTCAAAATATTATTTATTAATTATATTTAAGCTAATCTAAATATCCATAAACAATTATACATTCATAAATATTTGTTATGTATAAGATATTTCATATATTTTTGGGAACTTTCAAATAATTTTTAAAATATTTTCTAATATTTTTGATGAATTAAAGTACTTCTATATATTTTCAGATATTTACGAATATTTCGGATACAAAATAATCGAGTCTAAAAATTTTTGGTTCTAGGTCGACTTATCCAAAACATTCGAACCAAAATTAAACCCAAACCAAACTGATAAAATACTCCATAACCGAAATGTTTGAAATCTAAAATTTTTGAACCGAATCGATCCAATATGATAGTTATTTTGCTTAGGCCGACAAGATGACATTGTGATTAGAGTTGGACATATTACCCGAACGCGAAAAACCGAACCTAGAGAATTGAAAAATTTGAAACCGGAACGAACAAACTTTTAAAAAATTCCCGAACATTTACCAATATTTGAGAATTGAGAGAACCGAAATCGAACCGAAGGATTCCATATAACCGAAAATATCCGAAATATATTTAGGTATCTTAAAATATTTCGAATATTTTTGATCGAATAACCAAATATACCCGATAAAAACTATCCAAACATACTAGAACATACACAAATATATGCGAATATACCCGAAAAACCTAAAAGTATCTTAAGTATTCGAAAATACCCGAATATAAAAAAGTTCCCAAAAATACATGAAAATGGCTGCGTTATTCGAACTCAAATTAAAACCGAAAATTTTAGTTTATTTTTCTGTTCCGATTTTAAGTAACCAGAACCGATCCAAACCAAAAGAGAACATAACGAATCGAACCAAAATTTCATCTGTTCCTAAACAGATACCAAAACGTAGGAACATAACTATTCAAGAACCGAAGAACCGATCCGAACCGAACCACTACAAGAAAACACGCAATTTGCGAGGAAAAATTGCACTCGCAAATTTG
>OVAN01001547.1:0-39958 GCA_900406275.1 Anastatica hierochuntica
TGTCTATTTTGTACATGTAGAAATGGACATGTCCACGATCGATATGGTGATCCTGTCCACGCACGTTTTTTAAACTGAGTGACGAACACAAATGTTATATTCAGTTAGGTTTTGTGAAAGAGCAAATTTACTAAAACTAAAACCAAAAACGAAAAAATTAATAATCAAAATAAAAAACTAAACAAAATGGTTTTGTTTGAGTGAAAAAAAATTGATCAAATGGAGAGATGAGTGGAGAAAAAGAGAGAGAAAAAGAATGAAGGACATTTTCGTCCAAAACTGCATTGAAAATAAAGAAAAGTACATTTTGACAAAAAAGACATTTATCTTGAAAATCAAAATCAAAAAGTGCTCTTTTATGTAAAACACTCATTATTTTATGATAACTAGAAGTTATTTACTACCTCTGTTCTATTATATACGTAGTTTGAGATAAAAAATGAAATTTAAGAATCTTATCTTTTTATAATAAAAATATTATTTATGTCTAAACAAACATAATTCAACCATTAAGAAAAGTTTTTTTAGTTACAATTGGATTAAATAAATCAATGATTTACATAGATATTTCAAAAAATCTTATAAAATTGAACAAAAATAAAGTCTAAAGAAACTTATAAAATGGAACAGAAGGAATACTTATTTTCGACAATAATCTGCCGAAAAATACGATGAAGGATTAATCGATCAACTTTTACCATATGAACAATTTTATTTATATTTTAATTAGAAAACCAATAATGTTTATATTTATTCCTCTGTGAAATAGGAGCTGAGGTGAACAAAAAAAAGGAGCTGCAAAGTAATTAGTATGAAAGTGCTGTTGAATTATTATATGATGAATCCAACCAAATTATAAAAAAAAATCAATCTTCTTCTTCTTTTACTTAATCGAATAATCTCATTCAATTGGTTGGTTGAAACAGAATTGTATGTAACTAGATAAAGTTAAAACTATTTACCAAAAAAAAAGTTACAACTATATAACGAAAACCTAAATTAGGCGTCTAGGTGATTTTACGAAAAACTATATTACTATGCCTCTTACAATAGATAGGTAACAATAATTGTGACATGTTTTTATGGATTGTGTGGTACCTATGTAAAACTAGGAATAAGAAGGTCTTTTAAAAAATACAAATGGGCTCTGAGTAGATTTTAAGTAAAGCGGCAAGTGACTTCACAATATGGAAAGAGGCACATGTAGTACAAACGGACCAAATAGTAACACTTGGCACCACTCAGACTATAGGTAGGGACAAGAATTATATAAGTTGTAGCATCGCAGAGCATGGAAGGAAAAAGATCCTACGTCTAGCATGGGGTGGATATGTCTAGGAAGAACAAAGAAAGACTATACTTATGGGGGCCAGAGGTCAGAGACGGTGCCTTTCACCATTACATGCAAGATGGAAGCATTGATTAGGGCAATGCGGATACTCAACGAACGTAGAATCGCCTGCCAGGTTTTTGAGACAGATTGTACCGAGTTGACCTCAATTATCCGGAGCCCAGAAGAATAACCTGGTTTTCAGACGCTCATCAAAGAATTCTAAGGATTAATGTCATTGCTTCTGGAGTTCACTCTGAATCTCATCCTTCGTACGCTAAATGGGAAGGCGGACTATATGGCCCGAACCACTAGATCTTTATCTTACGAATGTACCTTTGTAGACATTTGTCCTCCTAATTGGACAACCAACTTGGACATTAATTTCTAATTGATGTATAGTTGAAAAAAAGAAACCTAAATTAGTCCAACCCACTAGGAACCTCTTTCCCTCACAGTCGCAACTCGCACGTACATCATTAAAGTGTCTCGTGTGGGATGCTATATTACATAACTATTTAAGCTCCGTTCGTTTTTGTATCCAGATGCTGCATTTGGATACAAATGCACCAGATGTTGTTCGTTTGACCATTTTTAATGTGCATCTAGATGCAACATCCAATTATTTGAGATGCTGAGATGCAAAAATCTGGATATTTGAGATGCTCCAAAATGTAGAGTTTTGATGCAGGTTTTGCATCTCAAAATGCAAAAGACCAAAATACCCTTGGTTTAAAAAGTACTTAAGTAAAATACAAAACTGCAAAAACAGTAAAACCGTAAAAATAGCAAAAATCGCGAAAACAACAAAAACCACAAAAAATTTAAAAATCGCATAAACAACAAAAACCAAAAAAATCGTAAAAACCGCCAAAACCACATAAAAAAGCAAAAACCGCAAAAACAACAAAAACTATAAAAATCGCTAAAAACCGTAAAAACCGTAAAACCGTAAAAACCTTTAAACCGCAAAAAACCACAAAACCTCAAAAACGTAAAAACCGTAAAAACCGCAAAAATAGCAAAAATCGCAAAACAGTAAAAACAACAAAAACCACAAAAACCGTAAAACCGTAAAAACTGCTAAAACCGTAAAAACGTAAAAGTCGCAAAAAATCGTAAAAACTGCAAAGCTCGCAAAAACCGCAAAAACCACAAAACTCGCAAAACCGTAAAAACCACAAAACTGTAAAAACTTAAAAAAATCACAAAACCGTAAAAAACGTAAAAACCGTTAAAACGTAAAACCCGCAAGAATCGTAAAAACCAGCAGAATTTGTAAAAAAATTGCAAAAATCGTCACAATCGCAAAAACTAGAAAAACTTCAAAACCGTCAAAACATTAAAAACGGTAAAAACCGCAAAATCGTAAAAACCACAAAAACCGAAAACCGTAAAATGCAAAATTGTAAAACCACAAAAACCGTAAACCCGTAAAACCGCAAAAAACCTTCAAAATCATAAAAACCACAAAATCCTGTAGAATCGTAAAAGTCATTAAAACCGCAAAACCTGTCAAATAGTATTTTGATAACTATTATTTTGTTATTTTATATGATTTTAAATAGTTTAAAATGTATTAGAACAAAAACATGTCATTTTGGTAATTTTCACTTTAAATGCATCTGGATGCTATTGGAGCATCTCAAATCCTATTGCTATTTTTGACTCTATATGCTATATTAGAGTAAAATCTACTCCCACCCACCTCCATTTCTACCTCTAAAATAGAGATTGCTATTTTTTCCTCTATATTTAGTGGGAAAAATAACATTCCTCTATAATAGAGACATACTTTTTTATTTACATAAATAGTCTTTTAAATTTTTGTGATTATAATTAAAATACATGTTTATGAAGAAATAACTATTTTTACATATAAAACACAAATTTTTTGTTTATATAATATTTTTTTAAATTTTTACAATTATAAATAAAAGAAATGAACAATATTATTATTTTATTTAAAAGTATAGCTTTTTATGTTACAAATGATATTTAATTTTATATTTAAAACTAAAATTATTAATTACAATTTAATTATTTTAAGTTTCACATTGATTTTACATATTGATAACATATTTAAGTTGAACTTAAATTTTAATTAATACAACATATTTTAATAAATTAATACTTCGATAAATTATTTGTTTTATTATTTTTATATCATCTTTTTGTAAAAAAAGTATTTAATTTAAATAATATTGAAATTGTATGAAAAATTTCCAGAAGTTATAATAAATGAGTTAATTTTTAACATTTATATGTAAAATGTGTTAGTTATAAAATTAAAAACACTACAAGAAAATAATTCATTTGCGAAGAAGAATTGCACTCGCAAATTTGAGAGTAAAGTGTGCGTAATATGTTAGGAAAATTCTTTCACTCACAATTTACTCACAAATTTGCGTGAAAAAGTGTACTCGCAACTCCCTCGCAAAAATGCGAGTAATTTTTAAGAGAAATTAATGATTTGCAAATTTACGACAGATTTGCTAGTATACACTGAGAGAAAACGTCTTACTCGCATATTGGTCGCAAATTTGCGAGTTATCTGCGAGAACAACAGTTCTCTCGCAAATTCGCGACATATTTGCGAGTTAACAGTGAGAGAAAACGTTTTTCTCGCAATGTGGTCGCAAATTTACGATTGTTTTGCGAGATTATTATCTCTCTCGTAAATTTGCGAGAAAATTGCGAGTGACCCTCTGATGAACCGGGTTTCGGCTCCTCGAACTATGATAAGAATTGTGAACGTGACTTTTTATTTAATATTTTGGGTCCCCAATCTCCGTCTAATGAGCTAACGTTCAAAGAATATGTTAGTAATAATGGAAATATTTAATGAAATAGCTGCGTCTCTGAAGAGACTGCCTACGTACCCTTATGGGGATCAAACCAAACGTAGTTCTTTGTTACCTCGAAGTTCGATGTGAGCCTAGGAGCTCGGGCCTCATAGTAAGTTACCTCATCGTCTGTTACCTCGTCATTTGTGACATCGTCGTTAGGGAGCCTCGTATGGGCAGTGTCTGGAAGCCTCGTCTTCGGTTGTGTCTGGGGACCTCGTCCTGGGCTGTGTCTGGGGGCCTCTTCCTCGGGTGTGTCTGGGGGTCTCGTCCCTGGCAGTGTTTGGAAGCCTCATCCTCGGCTGTTTCTGGGGGCCTCTTCCTCGACAGTGTCTGGAAGCCTCGTCCTCGGTTGTGTCTGGGGGCCTCGTCCTCGGCAGTGTCTGGAAGCTCGTCCTCAGCTGGACTGAGAACGTCGTCCTCAGCTGAACTGGGAATCTCGTCCTCGGCTGGACTGAGACTGTGAACTTCGTCCTCGGCTGGACAAGAATCTCGTCCTCGGCTGGAATGGAATCTCGTCCTCGGATGGACTGAGACTGTGAATTTCGTCCTCGGCTAGACTGGAATCTCGTCCTCGGGTGGACAAAGACTGTGAATTTCGTCCTCGGCTGGACTTGAATCTCGTCCTCGGGTGGACTGAGACTGTGAATTTCGTCCTCGGCTGGACAAGAATCTCATCCTCGGCTGGACTGAGACTGTGAATTTCGTCCTCGGCTGGACTGAGACTGTGAAATTCGTCCTCGGCTGGACTGAAATCTCGTCCTCGGCTGGACTGAGACTGTGAATTTCGTTCTCAGCTGGACTGGAATCTCGTCCTCGGCTGGACTGAGAATGTGAATTTTGTCCTCGGCTTGACTGAGACTGTGAATTTCGTTCTCGGCTGGACAGGAATCTCGTCCTCGGCTGGACTGAGACTGTGAATTACGTCCTCGGCTGATAGGAATCTCGTCCTCGGCTGGACTGAGACTGTGAATTTCGTCCTCGGCTGGACATGAATTCGTCTTCGGCTGGACTGAGACTGTGAATTTTGTCCTCGGCTGTACTGGAATCTCGTCCTCGGTTGGACTGAGAACCTAGGTGAAAGTTGTTGCCTAGAAGATGTAGAAAAAAGATAGTGAAAATTCGAAGGTATTATCTCTTCTTTATCTCTCTTGAACATATCTCTCTCTAAAGTTCTAATTTCTCCTCTCCCCAAAAATTGTGTCTTCTCTTTAAGCACTCTCTATTTATAGAATAATTACTGGGCCTCAAAATTTTAAATGGGCCGAGTTTAATTTGGGCCGAGCTTTTATGGGTGGAGCTCAACCCACCACCAACACCCTCTCAATTTACTCGCAAAATACCATAAACCCTAAACCCTAAACGCTTAACCCTAAACCCTAAAACATTAACACTACTCCAATTTATGCAATCTTATAACAATTTCTTTAACATTTTAAAAAGATAGTATAACAATTGGACCGTTTGTGTTGTTTAAATTTATGAAATAAACCGAGCCTTTATAACAGTTAATTATATCTACTATAACTTTTTATACATTTTCGTATATACGAAATTTGTTAATATAAAGTAAAATATTGTAAGGAAATTAATATCTTAATTGTAATGATTTGCAAATTACCGAAAATTGCAAGAACAAAATTGGGAAAATATTATTTTTAAATAATTAAATAATTTGTGATGAAATTGCGAGGGACACTCGCAATTTCCTCGCAAATTTGTGAGTAAATTGCGAGTGACCCTCGCAATTTACTTGCAAAATACCCTAAATCCTAAACCCTAAACTCTAAATCTTAAACTCTAAAACATTAACACTACTCCAATTCATGCAATCTTATAACAATTTCTTTAACATTTTAAAAAGATATTATAACAATTGGACAGTTTGTCTTGTTTAAGTTTTCGAAATAAATTGAACCTTTATAACAATTATATCTACTATAACTTTTTATACAATTTCGAATATACGAAATTTGTTAATATAAAGTAAAATATTGTAAGGAAATTAATACCTTAGTTGTAATGATTTGCAAATTACTGAAAAACTGTAAGAACAAAATTGGGAATTTTTTTTAATAAATAAATAATTTGCGAGAAAATTGCGAGGGACACTCGCAAATTTTGGACGCCAAAATTTGCGAAAGAAGTGCTACTGATTTGCGAAAGAATATAAATATATATATACTCCTCTTTTTTCCTCTCATTTCTCTCCAAACTCTCTCTCTCTCTCTACAAACTCTCTCTCTACCAACACTCTCCATCAACATCTTTCCAAAAATGTTAGTATTTAAATTTTTTTATTTGTTTTGTTAAGAGTTAGTTAATAGGATAGTTAGGTTATCTAAGGAATATGGCGAAAAAAGGTTATCTAAGGAATATAGTTGAGTAGTTTAGATAGGAATTTGATCTAAATTTGAATATTTAATTTTTAAAACTTAAAAATTTATTAATGAAAATATATAAATTATAAATTTTTTATAAATTTAAATAAATAACTTCTAAAGTAAAAATAATTAAAAAATTATTATATTTTTTTGATTAACTAAAATATATACATTTAAAATATAGGTGGACATGAACTCCTACGAGACATTCTTTTAAATTTTATTTTTAATTTATTATATATATATATATATATATATATATATATAAAACCTTAATTTGCTAGGAATTTGCGAGAGATCACTCGCAATTTCCTAGCAAATTTTGCTAGAAATTAGCGACAAGCACTCGCAAATTCCTAGCAAAATTTACATGTGTTTTGTAACTGCAACTCACTCGCAAATATTTACTCGCAAATTTGCGAGGAATTGGCGAGAAAAACGTTTCATCGCAAATTTGCGAGTAAACTGCGAGTGAAACGACTTTGCGAATAACGTATAACGAGGGAAAAATTTTACTCGCAAATGATGATTTGCGAGGAACTTGCGAGGGAAAATTTCCTCGCAAATCCGCATTTTTCTTGTAGTGAAAGAATCTTTTAAGAATGTTCATTTTTAAATAAAGAAATAGAGTAATACATTGGAGAAAAACTTATCTTTATTATAGGGTTCGTCTAAAATAGAAAAAAAAAATATAGGATTACAATGGAGATGGTCTTACAAATACAAAATGAACAAACTTACGTCTAGATGTTGTCTAGATGCAAAAACAAACAACATCTGGATGCAACATCCATACGCAGCTTCGAGATGTAGCATTCAGATGCAAAAACGAACAGGGTCCTAATCCAAAAAAAGTCCAAAGTTACCTTATCATAACCTTCTCGATAAAAATCTAGATATTGAAAATTATTGAGAGAGAGGGAGAAAGTAAAGTTCCAAGAAGTCACGAAAGATGCTTGTGAGTGAGAGTTCAGTTGCGACTGGAAACTGAATATAAGGAAAGTGTCTCAAAATGTGTGATGAGAGAAGTCTTCAGAAACAGGCAACTTCAACGCGGCCACATAATTTGCATGTTCTAATCTACGTAATGCATGTGTATATATAGACATACGCACACACATTAATATTGCCATGCAAGTGGCAAACACTTAAGTGAAATTTGTCTTACTACTTTGTAATAAAAGCATGAAGCAATCTCTCTTGGTCAACTCTTGCTCACATTCGAGAATATTTCGTTTTGTTTTCGTTCTCGTATCTTTTTCTATCTTCTTCCTGACAACAACCCATGCCCAAGTAGTCCACCGACGGCTCTGGCCGTGGCCACCGAGACCTTGGCCAGGGTGGTACCGACCGTGGCCAATGGATCCACCAAAACCAAGTCCACCACCAAGTCCATCACCAAAGCCCGGGCCACCACCTGGACCAGCTCCATGCCCACCAATACCACCTAAGCCTCAACCAAAACCACCACCAACACCTAGCCCATCATGCCCACCAATACCACCTAAGCCTCAACCAAAACCACCTCAGCCTCAACCAAAACCAAAGCCAAAACCGCCACCAGCACCTAGCCCATCATGCCCACCAATACCACCTAAGCCTCAACCAAAGCCAAAACCGCCACCAGCGCCTAGCCCATCATGTCCACCAACACCACCTAAGCCTAAACCAGCACCTAGTCCATCTCCATGCCCGCCAATACCACCTAAACCTCAACCAAAGCCACCACCAGCTCCGAGTCCACCAATACCACCTAAGCCTCAGCCAAAGCCACAACCAGCACCTAGTCCACCACAACCACCCAAGCCTCAACCGAAGCCACATCCAGCACCCAGCCCATCACCAAAACCACCTAAGCCACCGGCCCCAACTCCAAAACCTAAGCCACCACCTGCCCCAACTCCAAAACCTAGTCCGCCTAAGCCACCTAGCCCACCACCAAAGCCTAGCCCACCACCAAAGCCAAGCCCATCACCACCAAAGCCACAAAATAAAACCATACCGGCTGTGTTTTTCTTTGGAGATTCCATCTTTGACACGGGAAATAACAATAATCGAAAGACAAAGGTAAAATGTAATTATCGTCCATATGGTATGGATTTCCCCATGGGAGTTGCCACCGGTAGATTCAGCAACGGAAAAGTTGCTTCCGATTATATATGTACGTACTTTTCTCACTTTCTTGACATTTGGTCGAAATCGATTTTGATACTTTTAGTTTTTTCTCTTTGTTCATTGACTCCACTAGCCAAATATTTGGGAGTAAAAGAAATTGTACCAGCATACTTAGATCAAAAACTACAACAAAACGAACTAGAACAAAGCGATCTTCTTACCGGCGTGTCTTTTGCTTCCGGTGGTGCTGGCTACGATCCTGAAACATCTGAAGCTGTGGTAAAAAAGATCAAATTCAAAGTCATAATTGATTTTGCAACGGTTAATTATTATCAATGTACTAATCATTTAATTTGTTTATGTAATCAGAAAGTGATAACATTGTTGGACCAATTGACATATTTTCAAGACTACCAAGAGAGACTCAAAAAGTTAGTAGGAAAAAAGAAGACCAAGCAAATAGTTGCCAAAGGAGTAGCCATTGTTGTCGCAGGAGGCAATGATTTGATTTATACATATTATGGAAGTGGTGGTAGACGTCTCAAAGATGACGTTGACGCTTTCACAACCATCATGGCTGATTCTGCCGCCAGTTTCGTCTTGGTACGTACTAGTATTAAATCTTCATATCCTTCTACAACTTTTTTATAACCAGGAGGTTCATGATCCGTAGGTTTCAGAATAGGTTTAGATCATGTAAGATATTCGATTTTGGCAAACTAAGAGCATTAACATTGGTGAGATACTGATGTGATTATCTCACCAATATAAATAATATTATATTTTATATAATTTAGTTATATAATTAATTTAATCTATAAAATAATGTTTAGACCAATCATAATAAAACAAGTGTTGAGTGAGTTTATTATTAAAAAACTTTATTAAGTTTTTCATTTGAGATACCCATCTCACTTTCTCTCTTCTATTTTTATTATTTTTCAATTTTTAATTGTGAGAAATCCATTGAAATCTCCGTTGAAAACCCTTCAATGTGAATGCGCTAATCCCTGCCAACGAAGATCGAAACTGTGACCTCCTCTTTTGATAAAAGGGCTTTTACCCCTCCTATAATATTTTTTTTGCAAACGTTCCACATTATTCAATAACAATGTGATTTTTTCTAATATGTTAAAAGATTATAATGTGAATAATGCAAATTAATATTTTGGGCAGCAATTGTATGGATATGGAGCAAGACGTATAGGAGTAGTGGGAACACCACCCCTTGGATGCACACCATCACAAAGAGTTAAAAAGAAAAAGATATGTAATGAAGATCTAAATTATGCAGCTCAGCTTTTCAACTCTAAACTCTTCATTATTTTGGGTCAACTTTCAAAAACACTACCAAATTCTACATTGGTTTACATGGATATCTACTCTATCTTCAGTCAGATCTTAGAAAGCCCTAAGGATTATGGTAAACATTTTATTTATTTATTTCATATTACTTCTATTTACAATATATGATCATGTGAACTTGAAATAAATATTTGCATTTCAGGATTTGAGGAGATAAAGAAACCATGTTGCAAAATTGGATTATTGGGAGGAGGTGTATTTTGCAAGAAGTCTACATCAAAAATATGTCCCAATACATCTTCTTATTTATTTTGGGATGGTGTTCATCCCACACAAAGAGCTTATCAAACCTTAAACAAAATACTTATTAAAGAATATATCCGTTTTATTTGATTTAGTAACTATTTTTGTTATGTTTATTTCTCTTTTTTTTTATTATCTTACGAAAACGAAACTTTTCCTATGTAATTTAATAATGTAGACATTGGCCGTCTCTTTGACTAATAATGTAATTAAGCAAACAACATTTGAGCTAATACATGTAAGCTTTTTTTTTCAATCTCAAACGATTCCTCATTGATCCATCGATGTATTAGAGATTCATATGTTCCAAAAAGAACCATAACGTGTTCAAAGGACATAATACAAGGAATAAAAGTTTAGTTTTAATTTGAAAAGAAACAAATTAGTTTAGAAATACTTGTTATTAATTTGTATCCCGTCAATAATACTAGTACATTTTTCGAATTTTAAAGGATGAATTTATTTAATAACCAAACTAGTCCTCGGCAAATCAGATTGGATCTGGTAGGGTTCTCTTCTGCTCGGTTCGGTCTGAGTAATTAAAACAGGAACCGAAAAGTACCCGAAAGTTAATGAGTACAAATTTAGATTTTTTTTTTTAATCATTTTACCCGAAAGTACCCAAATGTATCCGAAAATACCCACATGTACCCGAAAAAATGACAAATTTGGTTAATTTTCGAGTAAATTTGGTTACTTTTTTTCTCGTATTACCTGAAACATACAAAAAATTATCCAAAATATAACTAATGTATTTGGTTTTATGATATAAATATGGATGTGTATGCTACTTAAAATATAAATATTACAAAAAATTTTAAATTATATAATTATATTTGGGATAATTTCGGGTATCTATTCGGTTTTCGGTTGGGTACGAGTTTGGTTCCGAGTTTTCGGGTATAAAATTTTAGGACCTGTTCGAATATTTTACAATTTCGATTCGGTTCGGATACCTTAAATCAGGTTATTTTGCCCCAGGCTAAACTAAACTAAAGAAAAGTTTTTAAAGAATGACAGACCAATGTTTTAAAAAAATAGTTCGGAAACTCACCAATGTTTGGACAGAGAAATGGATTCTCGATGGTCATCCAAGGCTAGCTAGAAACAGATAAACAGAGAAAGTACAGGCAAACACGATTGCCAAGGATATCACTAAGAGTGTCACGGATGAAGGGAGGTTCCAATCGTATCTCTCAATCGGTGGACCTTCATGGTTACAAGATAGATTAAGTGATGAAGCTTAAAAAATGCATTAAAGGGTTCCTTCTTTAGGACTACTATGCATTTTGAGTCATAAGTTTCTCTGTTTTATTCCATTTGGTTCTGTTGCAAACGGTTGGACAAGTTTAAGTTATTGATTTCAGACGAAAAAATGACAGGAGAAGTATTAGTAAAACTAGGATTTTACCCGCGTTATACACGAAATTATGATTTTTTAGTATTTAGTGAAAGATTAAAATTTTAAAATAATAAAAACATATGATGCTATTTTTCCAAAAAATGGTCTTAATTAACCCATGATAAATTGAATCATACTTCTCTTTTTGAAATAATTTTCAATTATAACAATACAATAAGAAAACTATAACATGCTTTAAAAGAAAATTAAATTTTGGAAAAGAATCATTATAGTTAAAAAGTGTATTTGGCAAGAGATTTAACATGGTTTTAGAGATAATAAATATATTTTACTAATTTTTAAAGAATTTATATTTATCACGAAAATACAAATTTATGTTAAGCGTGTCATGGTTTTCGGTGTTGTTAAGTTTAAATTCGAAGTGAATTAAATCATACATTTTAATAGTAGTATCCGTCTCAATTAACCTCCAGTAGTATCATATTTTTAAAAAAATAAATTCAATTAAAACTGTTTATGATAAACTATTAGTTATTTTTATATAATAATTAAAATATTTTTCCTAGTTTTTTAGAATTTCTACTTTTATTTTTTCAAAAAATCAAGAGTTTCTTTATTACTTTTGTTTTACATTATTTTAAAAATAATCATTGTAAAAAATTATTTCTTTACTTATTTTTAAAATAAATATAATTGTTTTGGTGATTTTTTAAAAAAGGTATCATGAGAATCTAAAATGAGATTTTCCATTTTTTAAACATGATTTTACTTTTTTTATATTATATATTGTTTTCAATAGCATCTGATGTAAATTGTTATCTTATTATATAAAGCTGAACGCGTTCGACGTAGATG
The DNA here is from genome assembly GCA_900406275.1 of Anastatica hierochuntica. Lineage (NCBI taxonomy): Eukaryota > Viridiplantae > Streptophyta > Magnoliopsida > Brassicales > Brassicaceae > Anastatica > Anastatica hierochuntica. Next base: position 12,502 of record OVAN01001547.1, read on the forward strand.
CGACACATATGCAAATTTGTAACTCGCCGGATTGCGACACGTATTAACTTTTATTTAGATCGTGACCAGTGTCAATACAGAAATAGAAATTAATATAAACTTACATATTATTAATTATTTACTTCTTGAAAAAGAAAAAAGAAAAAAGAAAAAAATGGAAACATCTTAACTTATTTTAAAATGGTAACTAAATAGTTAAAATATTAAACAAGAGAAAAATTATAAAATTCAAAAATAAAATCATAAAATACACATAAGATTTATAATATATAATATTTTAAAAGTATCAATCTAATACATGCTTTTTATGATGGTTATTTTATATTATATAGAAAGTTTATTTATGTTTTAAATTTTGCACACCTTAACAATTTACATTCGATTTATCACAAAATAATTATTAAAAATGAAAGGAAAACTATAATCAAAATATATTTTCAAAAATGATGATCTTTATTCAATTCATTTTTACTTAATATGAAATATCTAATTTACTTAAGACAATTTCTTTCATTCAGAGAGTTATTATTTTTTTAAATTGTTTTGGTATTCTCAGTCAATTTAAATTTTTTATTTGTTATATAAAACACAATTGATGAATAACTAAAAGTGAATTTTGAACTACGATTTACTTTAAAAATCATAATTATGCATGTTATTTGAAATGAATATTAATTTGTTACGAACCATAATTATACAGATTATTAATTTTAGACATTAATTATTTTATTTTTACTCGCGTATTACGCGAGTCCTTTTCTAGTTTATCTAAATGTGCTTCTCAAATAATAATATAGAGATATTAGAATGTTTTATGGAATTGTCCTCCATTGATACAAAAAAAAAAAAAGTTGGAGATAAAGATTGTAATCTGGTTTTGAAAAATTTAAACTTAATTAATTTTTTAAAAAAAATTATCCAATGTAATTTTCAAATTTCAAATATGGAAATTAACATCCTTTTCCTTTATGGAAAAGAAAAACGCAATAAACCGACATTAAATAATCACGACTTTTGGTTTAGTTTTGGTCTATAAATAAAGCACTAATTCCAAACCCTTAATGGTCCATCATCTTCTTCAACGAGACGGCTAATTCTTCTCTCTCTCTTCCCCTTTTTGAATCCTTGTTTCCATAGTTGCAACTATGTCGAAGAAGATTGTCCTCAGAAGCTCCGACGGCGAATCGTTTGAGGTCGATGAAGCGGTGGCTGACCAGTCCCAGACCATTAAACACATGATCGAAGACGACTGCGCCGGTAACGGAATCCCTCTTCCCAACGTTACCAGTTCAATCCTCGCCAAGGTTATTGAGTACTGCAAGCAACACGTCGACGACGCCGCTTCCGCCGCCGGAGACCAACAGTATCTCTCTAGCCCAACTGAAAACAATGAGCTTAAGACTTGGGACGCCGAATTCATGAAAGTCGATCAACCTACACTCTTCGATCTCATCCTGGTCAGTTTTCTTTCGATGTTCTTAGCCTTAGGGTTTCTAGGGTTTATGTTGAAAAGGAGTGATTTTTATAAGTGGGTCTTTGTTGTTCTGTAGGCTGCTAACTATTTGAACATCAGTGGACTTCTTGATCTTGGATGCAAGACTGTTGCTGATATGATGAGAGGCAAAACTCCAGAGCAGATGCGTGAGCACTTTCACATCAAGAACGACTACACTCCTGAGGAAGAAGCTGAGGTTCGTAGGGAGAATCAATGGGCGTTCGAGTGACTCGATGGTTCGGTGTTTAGGACTACTCAAATCTCTAGTCTAGTAAACTGTTTTAGATGTGTTTAACTTTTCATTGGCTTTCTCTTTAGTTCTCTTTTCGTTTGCGGTTACAACTTTAGAAGAAATCTTAATGCTAACAAGTTTCTATTGGTTTTTTAATGAAACTATTTTAAGAGTTAAAAGTGTTGGTGTTGCTAAACCTTTATATTCTTGTTTAGATCATCAATGTAGCTATCATCAGCTTCGCTGGTTACAACGAATGGACTTCTAACTCTGTACATTCCGTTAGACCATGTGATCGATCCAAATGCATCTTCCTTTAGTGTGGTTGTAGTTGATGAAAAGATCACTTGGTAGCTTCGTTTGTCTCCTATCTTCTTGAAATGTAGCCTCCTTGGTATCACTCTAACTAATAATCCTTTTGGTGCATCGATGCGCACCGTGTAGATAGTATCTTCATCTCCAATGAGGCGAGATGCATAATTGGTCAACGTTCTGTTTACCCTTCTGCCTTCTTCTCCGTTGAAATTCGAAATTGAGATTGATGGGTAGTTGATATTGGATATGTCTCCTTTATTGCTTTGTTCAGGACAAGCAAAACCTTGTGGTATGCGGTTTGATATCTTTCTGATCTGATCAGAAGTAAACCCAAAGTAGCAGAGAAAGTTGAGGTAGTCCACGTGATCGGTTTCATAAACCAATCCAGGTGAGGAAGGCCCAAATATAGTAACCTGGCCAGCACCAAAGTCATAAGGTGTTGCATTGGCACCTGCTTCTGTAGTTATATGGGATCCTCTGTTGGTCGTTTGCACGGCTGCAGAAAGAGTGTGTAAGCCTAGGAGTTAGTTGCGGCTGATAAATCTAACTGAGATCCACTAACTTGATTTTGATTTCTCACCTGTTGTCATGATGGCAGATCTAATTGCTGCAGGACTCCAGAAAGGATTTTCGGATTTGAGACGAGCAGCAATCCCTGAGACATGTGGACATGCCATTGAAGTCCCTGATTCAATGTTGACTAGTGGTGGTGGCTTGCCTTCTGGTGCTGCATTTAAGTCACCAATCATCCACGATGCTAGTATGTTGACCCCGGGCGCTGCAATGTCAGGCTGTAACAGATCTCATGGAGTTAATTAGTCGACAATGAACAGTGAGTTTTCTCTAAAAGTTCTGATTACTGTCTTAAAAGAGCATAATTATAGTGAAACCAAGTGCTTTCTTACCTTGAGAATGCTTTTGGTAAGTGAGTAAGGACCTCTTGATGAGAAGGAAGGTATGGACGGTGCTAATTTATGTCCCGTTTGTGATATTGTAGGCATGATCATTGCAATTGGTTCTCTACAAAGTTTATTTTGATTATATTAATTTTCTGCTTGAAAGCAATATCTTGTGAAATGAGACATCTTTTTTTTTACCTTGTTGAATTTATGTAGGACATGAGTTGTAGACTGTCCTCTGGTTTTATTATTGTCACTAGAAACGAGGGATCAATAAAAGACAGATCCATTGACTCGCCAGCGATAAGTATCATACCAGTACCTCCTAGTCTCTTGACCTCTTCGCTTTTCCATCGGATCTCCTGGTCACCAAGATCACTGTCGCACACAACAATCTTTCCTTTGACGATGGTTGTGTTCATCGTCTCAGGTGCGCAGTTCCTAGAAAGGTTTGCACTTGTGTTGTCTTGTTAGCATAAAGAAAAGTATCGGTATAATGTTAAGAAGCAACTATTACCTAGCAGCTTCCTCATTAGCATCAAACTTCTTGGCTGATCGTGCATGTATAAGTGGGTAAGACTGGGTTTTATCGATGTTGGCAATATTTATTCCAACCCCCTGCACATTATAGATCAAGGTTTTAAGTGATAATCGGATGGTTGATCGATGAAGGGAGATTTGTCGGGGATTTCTTCTTACCTCGATTATGATGATGCTCAGAGGTCCTCCCAGAATAATGTAGGACTCAAAGCCACGGTCGATAGTGCTGGCAGCAACAGTGATCATCCATGGAGCAGCATTAAACACAGATTGACTCAAAGGGCCTAAGTTCCCTGCGGAGCAAACAACAGTGATCCCTCTTTCCACGGCATGGAATGCACCGATCGAAAGCGGGTCCTCGAGTAAATTGTCTGGCCATAATCCCATTGATATCGATATAACATCAACTCCATCTGCGATTGCGTCATCAAATGCAGCCAGTATGCTGGAGCCATGACAGCCGAGGAGTGAGCACGCTCTGTACATAGCTATTCTTGAATTTGGTGATCCTCCTCTCATGATCCCCCCTGCTATTCCAAAGTAGGATGCTTCAGAAATTATTCTCCCTGCTGCTGTTGATGCTACGTGTGTCCCGTGCCCCAAAAAGTCTCGCGGTGTCTCATAATCAGGGTCTAAGAGGAATGACGAATTGTAATACCTTGCTCCTATTAGTTTCCTGTTTATGCAACTTTAAATGTAAGTACCAAGATGGTGGATTCATAATATGCCAACCTTCACATGTGGTCTATTTCCTCCAGGCTCTGCTTACCTATTGCAGCGGAAAGATTCAGGTTGTGTCTTCTTCCCTCTCATGCAAGTGCCTTTCCATTTCGCTGGGACTGGACCCATGTGCCTGTCGTTAAAGCTCTGCGACTCGGGCCAGATTCCTGTTTTCACCATCAAGATACGATGCGTTGAGTCATTAGCCTTTTATTTTACTGGGGAAGGAGACAAAAAGCTATATTCACAGCTGCATGCTGTTTACCTGAATCAATGAAGCCGATTATGGTGTCTCCTACTGCCACGTCTAATTCTGGTTGAGAGATCGTTTCAGCGAAGTAAGTCTGTCTTTGATAACTTTCTTGCACCAAGAAGTCCCACGAACGAGTTGTCTGGAGCTGGAATATCTGATCAGGAAAAACAGATACTACTCCTGGTTGCTTAGCTATATGGCGTGCTTCATCTTCCGATAAATGGGCTGCGAATCCGGAGAATCCATGTTTGTATCTGTGGATTGGGGTTTTCCCGCTCCTGATGCAAGTAAGATGTTGTCTAAATATTTTTTGTATAACGTGAATCATGGTTAGAAAAATCAAAAGAGTTCTGGATGTAGTTATCACCGCTTTAACATTGAGCTCAGAAGTTCAACATGGTCATTGCCTGTTGAGCCATTGGAGGATGCTGCTCCCATGTATACGATATAATCTCCTGACTTTCTTGTTTCAGACTCGCATCTTTGGATCACAGACAGAAAAAGAAACATAGAGAAGATGACGGTGACAGTGAGGCATGCCGTCATCGCTGAGCTTCAAGAAACAGGTCAAAGAGGTGCTTTCAATTTGCTCCAAACACTTGCCTAGTGTTTGTAATAGTCTATCACAAACATATATTATTATCAGTGTTAGGCTAATTTTTCAAGCCCTGCCTCTATTTTAATGGGTGAAGAGCAGGTAGTTTTGTTTTAGGCTCACTCTCTTTGTGTGGAAACAAGATTGCCTCACTTTAAGGAGAAACTTTCTGCATGGTTATTAACAAGGGTGGTAATTGCAGCTTAGTACTCAAATTGGTTGATAACACATAAATTCCCATTGCTAGTCCAATATGTCACAAAGCGTGCTCTAAGTTATAAGTTTTATTATTCCATATTCATCATATTGAAGTCTTTTTTATCATTAGTCAGTTTGTGGAGCTACTCTCGCTACTAATTACAATTGGGCTTCTGACTTTGTATTTGCCATTAGACCAAGTAAGTGCTCCAAATACATCTTGCTTAAGTGAAGCAGCAGCAGAGACTATCACCTGGTATGTCAACATCTCACCATCTTTGTTAAATTGGAGTTTCTCTGGCGTCACTTGGATATTAAGTCCCGGTGGTGTCTCCACACTGACTGTGTAAACAGCCACACCTTCTCCACCGACATTAGTAACTGTCCTGCTCACTGTCTTGTTCTCATTTCCCTTGAATCCAGAGATTCCGATTGACGGGTAGTTGATGGTTGAGATCAAGTCCAAGTTGGAACCTGCAGGACAAGTGAAATTCTCTGGAAACGTTTTTGATATCGCTTTGATATTGGTTATGTTGTATCCGTAGAAACAGAGGAAGTTCAAGTAGTCAATAGCAGTAGTCTCGTAGACCAGTCCTGGTTGTGTTGATGCCGTTGTGCTTAGTTCTCCTGCTCCAGAGTCATAAGGCGTAGCTACTGCGCCAGTTTCTGTTGTTATAAGACCTTTGTCGTTGTTCGTTTGAGTCGCTGCCAATGGGACGGGGTGAGCAAGATGCAATTTTGGCATGCCATATTCACAAAAGATATTCTAATGGAAGGTGACATTAACCTGTTGTCATTATTGCTGATTTGATAGCGGATGGACCCCATGTGGGATGTTGTGATTTGATCAGAGATGCAACAGCTGTAACGTGAGGAGCCGCCATGGAAGTTCCTGATATGATGTTATACTGAGAAAGAGGTCTGCCTTCCAGTGAAATACTTGAGTCCTTTCCTGTCCAAGCAGCGAGTATCGCCACTCCTGGTGCTGTAATGTCAGGCTGTAAATAGAGGTAAGTAGATGCTCTGATCAAAGTCCTTAAAACTAAAGGACAAGTTTTATGAGACTTTACTTTGAGAATGCTTCTTGTGATGCTCGAAGGACCTCTTGAAGAGAAGTACGCAATAGATGGAGCAGGTTTGAACTTCTCTATAGTTACAGTAGGAAGAATTGTTGCGACAGGATCTCTGTAACAAAATGGTTTCAACTCGTTATATCTTTGCTCAGTAATTACAGTTGGTAGAACTTTTGAGATTGCATAGTTAATTACTTGGTGGAATTGAGATAGGAGAAGATCTCAGCTGCTTCTTTTGAGTCAATTACGGTTGTAGGAAAAGTGCCATAGGCGCTAGCAACTGCTCTTGATTTGTCATCTACAAAGATGCAACCTATACCTCCTTTGCTCTTCACCTCGTCCTTTGCGCTTGATGCATAAGAAGATCCATCAGCGTTCTCGCATAACACAATCTTCCCTTTCACCTTCTCTTGATCTAGAGAACCATAGTCACATGTCCTGAACATCAAGTATTTTAATCACAACGATATAAGGTCAGCTTCCTTATCCTTAACGTATGTTCAAGGTATTGCATTTGATGAGTCCACTGATGTTCTATTTTACCTGGCTGATGCTTCTGAAGCATCAGCGTTCTTAGCAGACTTGCCAAGAATCAGTGGATAGACAGGAGATTTACTAACGTTTCCAAAGTGTATACCTTCCCCCTGAAAAATCGGCATAAGGTTCTCACTACCAAACTTGAACACAATCAGCGTTTGTGTGTGTTAAAATATCATTTACCTTGACGACTTTATTGCCGCCGAGCACAACATCAGACTCTAAGTCTCTGTCAATTGTGTTTGCTGCAACAGTCATTATCCAAGGTGCAGTATTGACAACAGTACCGCTATTAGGCCCATCATTACCCGCGGAGCAGATCACCAATATCCCTTGTTCCACCGCATGAAAAGCTCCAATGGCTATAGGATCGGTGTTGAGCTCGACACGAGCATATGATGGAGCTCCAAGAGACAGCGATAGAACATCTACTCCATCCGCGATTGCATCATCAAAAGCAGCTAAGATAGAGGAGCCAGCGCATCCACCCGGATTGCATACTTTGTACATAGCGATCCTAGCATTTGATGAGCCTCCTTTTGCTGTCCCGGAAGCTAGACCGTAGTAAGATGCATTCTCCACGGCTGCTCCAGCTGCGGTGGAGGATACATGAGAACCGTGGCCGATCACATCCCTTGAGGTAAAGTATTCTGAGTCTTCATCAGGGCTTTTGTAGAATCTTGCTCCAATGATCTTTCTGAAAAAAACAGAACAAGAATGTTCAATAACTCATAAAGAAGTTGGTAATGTTCAAGCTTGGTTTTCGAAAATGTTTGTAACCTGTTACAATTGGAAGAGTTGAAGTCCTTTGCTTCCATGCAAGTACCTTTCCACCGAGACGGAATTGGACCCATGTCTTTGTCATTGAAGCTCTCTGATTCTGGCCATATACCTGTGTCAAGAATGCCGATGATGCTATCGTATGATCCATCTGAAGCTGCTGATGAAGAAGGTGGACCAGAATCGATCTTTACTGATGTTTGGTACTTGAGAAAGTCCCATGAATGAGTTGTGTGAAGCTGGTAGTTCGGGTCAGGAAAAACCGACACAACTCCCTGTTTCTTGGCTATGACCTTGGCCTCTTCCGCTGTCAAACGAGCTGCGAAACCAGTAAACCCGTGTTTGTACGTGTGAATGAGATCGTTTCCTCTCCTACAAATAACAAACCAAAACCACAAAAGGTCTCAGAATCCACAAAAACAAAACTTCTATCAAAGTAACAAGTACAGATTACCTCTTAAACATGGTGTTAATCAGTATCTGAGCTCTATAAGCATTTGCGGCAGAGGAAGCTGTTCCCATGTACACGATGTAAACCCCATCAGCATTTCTCGAACCAGCTTCGGTTTCTGTCGTTAATGAGATACATAATAGATATAGACATAGTGAGCAGAAGGGAGTAAAGAAGCTAAGGCCTTTCATGACTCTTGTAGCTAGTATCCTTACTCACTTAAGGACTTATTTCACAAGACTATATAATATAACTCAAGGAAAGGGTTATTTATAATGGGTAAGAGATCGTTGAAAGCTAGAGAGATATAGCTAAAGAAGTTTATGAGTCGCTAATGCTTGCATTGCTTATCCCACTTTGAAGAATTGGTGGGTTTCTGGTTTGAGCAAAAAAAGTGGAGATATATACAACTAGCGATCGGACCACTAACTTATGTTCGAGTCATTACATCATTTCAACATGTTTTTCTTCCGAGGTTTCAAAAACTTTGAACAAAATGATTACTTTATCTTGTATATACATTCTACATAAACCAATATGTGGTTTGTATCGTTTGATAGTGTGATGACCAAGATTCAAAGAATCTCAAGTTTCTTCACTAGTTTCAAAGTATGGAGTTGTTTATGTAATCAAATAATGGTTATATTAATATAATTTTAATGTTCCTGCTATATATAGGCTACCATAAAAAAATTCACAAAGCATTTGATCGAGTAACCAATAGAGAGAAAGTGTGGTGCGGACCTAAGTGCATTAGCAAGAAAAGACATTTATATTGCACTCTTATGGAATCCCCCTAGGCCAAAGCATGCTTGTTTGTTTGTAGTTTAACTAATGTGTAATCTAAATCACATCAATGATTTTGTATTGTAGCAACTCACACAATAATGATTTTTTGTATTAATAAAATGAAATTCTATGGCCAACCTTTTAGTGGCTCACTCACATAGTGGAGTGGTGCTACTTTGGGAAAGTATATGTAGAATTATCTATTAGGAACGCGTGTGTCATCGCATTATCTTGATTTTCTATTTCCAAACAAAGAAAAGAAAACAATATATAGCAAGCATGGTAAACAATTTTGATAATATTTTAACATTTTTTTGTTAAAATATATTCAAATTAAAATGCAAACAAAATACAAAGTGTGGTTTTGAGAAAAACCATATATTTTGAGAAAGTTTTGTGAACAATTAGGGCATTGCTAGCTAAAAGTCCAGCTGCATAGAAAATTTAAGTAACTTTAGCCTGAAAATATAAGAGAATGTGATAGGATAACTAGTGAGATAGACGATTTCCACAACCACAACGATTATTTCTTCCTCTTCTTCCCGGTGTATGCCATTCCATATATTGATATTTTTGTGTCGGCTTTATAGATCTCCCTCCTCTTGTCAAGCCGAAGCTAGTGGAAGAGTCAGTTGTTGGTTGCTGAGAATATTATTGTTACTTCTTTGATCTTCGTATCGATGTTTATCCTCATTATGCTAGTGCTAGTAAATAGTCCACCACCACCCTTTGAAAATATTGGCTTTGAATGGGATAATGGGATAAAAGTGGTTCGTCCACTAAGGCCGAAGATCTGCATGTATAAAAGCATTTTTATTGGGGGTGATTTTAGAAGTGTTCTTAGAAGTGTTCTTACTCTAACCAAATTGTTTTTAAATAAGAACACTTTGGTTTGAGTTCCAAGATTTTTTAGAACACTTCTTAATAAACAAATAATATTGATTATTTTATCATTTTTTTTGTTCAGAACACTTCTAAGAACAAAGAAAAAAAACTCTGCAGTCTCTGACGTTTACAACGAGAGAGCGAGAGAGAGCGTGAAAGAGGTTTCAGTCTCGGCGCTGGTTGCGTTCATAGCACCTAACAGAATGCAACCGGCGCCAATCTCGTTTGTAAATCCTTTTATTTTTTTTCTCCTTTCAAATCTTTATGCCTCGACGGTTATAGAGATCTCTACGGGGATCTCCTTTGACAGTGAAAATTTACAAGTGGTTCACGCGATCGAGGACTATGCAATGGTGGCTAACTCTGCTGTCCAATCGGACACTTGGCGATGGATCTATATCCGATGATCTCGTTCCGGTGGTTTTGGGGGCGTGAGTAGTGTTTTTTGTTTATGTGGTGGTATTGGTCATGGGTAGGCTCTCGATAATTTTATAGAAGTATCGGTAAAGTCGTGTTATGTTGTTTAGGATAGTTTGTGTTTATCTTTTTCTTTTTGGACATTGAATCGTTTAACCTTAGTATCCTTCTGCCGCCATTTAGTTTAGTTGAATAATAGGTTTTTTCTTTTGTCTTATGATCTGTTCTTGTAAGGCTAACCTTTTGTGGGGATGCATAGTTCTAAATTTGGACTTTTTTGGATGAAAATTAGGTGGATATGAGTTAGATTCTTGTCATTTGGTTCTTAGTTTCTTGGGTTTTCGCTTTGGTGAAGTTAATTCTTATTAGCTTCTTCTATCCTTCGTTTCGTTTTTGATTATAGAGTTTTTTCAACAGCTTTTCTCCGACTTCTCTAACCTTTTTGGGAGTTTCTACCTTGAACTTTGGTTTTGGTTCCAGGGATATGTATGTTATCCGCTGGCTTATGTCTCTGGAGAGATCATGTTCTCTGCCGGCTTTTGTTCATGTTTATTGATGCAAGTATGGGTTGGTCTGTTATTCTCTTTGGATTTGGTTTCGTTTCTTTGCATTGGTTTTGTTGGTTGTAAAACTACTACTATTTGACTTTTTTAATATTATCAGATGACAAAAAAAACACGTCTAAAAATACCCCCCAATAAGGATGCTCTAACCCCATTCACAAAGTTTATAAAAAGATGTACAATATAGTGGTGTGGTTTCAAGACGAAATTTGATTTACTTTACATAGTAGCTAACATGTATGAGATGTCTCATATCTGAACCACCATTTTATTTAACTCTTTTAATCTTAAAATTAACAATTTTACAATATAAATAATTGGTACACATTATTTGATCCATTTTCACCATTGAAACACATTATGAACTGCAAAATCCGTTTGATCTGTCTATATACGGTAGATCCGTTTACTCCACTTTTTTTTGTTTGATCCGCTCTGCTCGAAACGTATTCTTCATTCGGAGAAGACTAGTCATGTTGTTTTAGGCCACGTAATATTGACCTGATATGCTTTTGTTATTGCACACTTTTTTAGTAGAACTTATTATTATCCGTTTTGAAATTAGTATAAATTACAATCTAGAACTAATTTCTATTTTGACCCCATGAAAGAAACTCTCCATGTTCGGATGGAAGCATTGAGAGAGTTTGATGGAAATGAGGAAAGATGGCAAGAGTTAATATCTCTACTCCACACAACAAAGCTAGCAAGAAGACTAGTATTATAACTCAAAATACAGGACCGAGTTCTTTACTTTTTTGGTTCATTAAAATTAATACATTATAGGGTGTATGAATTAACTATCATAAAAGAAGAACGCTATAACATTACATTTCCATGAAAGTTGAATTCTGGAACCAAGAGAGAGAGAGAAAGTATTTTCTCTCTAGGGTCTCTCGTTTTCAACTTCTAAACCCTAGCCGCCGCATACTGTTTTGCTCCTCGGTGGTCGGCGGCTCGTCTACTTGTCGTCGACCTCCCATTCTTTCTCTTATTGCGCTCAGATCTTGCCCCATCCCTTCTCCTCCTCTCTTTGTTGTGTTGATATATCAACGGTTCTGGATCTCCGACTATTTTGTCATAGTTAAAACAGTGAGGCAGGGTTGTCCTCTTCACCACTGGAAAGGAGGTGAAGTCGCAGTACAAAGTTAACGGAGAAGGTGCTTGGGTACCGGATTAAGGCTTGTAGGCTTCATATCCCTTTGGATATGTTCCAGATCTGGGTCAGTTCTGGGTCAGAAGCTTGTTTGTAGAGTGATCAGCGGCATAACTCCGACGTTCTACTGGAGGTCTTCGCCGACGAAAGCTGTCCTCTCGGGTAAGTCTTCTTGGAAAGCTCCTCCATCTTTTCCAGTTTCCAAGTTAGGTTAGGGCCTTCAAGCGAATTTTCGCAGTCGGTACTGAGGCAACCGTTGAAGCCCCTGTCTTGTTTAGCTTAGCCTGAATTAGCCACTCCCCTCAAAGGTTGTGCTCGGAACTTGCTTTGCCCTGGATTTCGGTTCACGTGGCTCTATCTCGGTTCTCTGGATTGGACTCCTTATGGGCTAGAGCGTGGTGTGGGGTCTCCTCTGGCTCTATCGTGAGCTTCTCTTCCCCTGGCTTTGGTTGTATCCTGATAGTGTGCTCCTTTCCCTTTTGGTGATGACTTGTATCTTAAAGGACCTTCGATTGGTTTGTGGCCGGTTTCAAGTGCCCAATTTACCGCCTACATCCGTCCGAGTTGCCTCGGGGTTTATTAGTAGTCTTAGCCGCGAGTGGAGCGGTAGCCTTTGTTCTGGTGATTTCAAGGGTTTCAGGTTTAGTAGTTAGAGCTTGGCGTCTCTTAACGGCTAGTTTCAAGTGCCCAAATTACCGTCTGTTAAGTGCAAGGTCACACAATCGTTTTACTCTGACAACTTTGCGCGGTGATTCAAATTGCTTTTCTGCAGGTTTGTACCGACAACGTGGCTTTGTTGGGTCACCCTCGACCAAATTAAGGGTCAAAATTTGGTTTAGGCTAACCTAATTTCCTTATAGCATCAAGCTTGGTTTTCCTAAGTTTTGGTCCTAGTCTTTTTCTTTGAGAGTCTTTTTAAATTTTTTTTGGAGACTCTCTTAGTTTTTAGGCTTTAATTAGCTCTTTTAGATCCAATTGTTCCCGGATGCTCAAGGATGGTTGTATCTTCTTGTATCATTATCAAAAGTAATGAACATTTACATTCCTATCAAAAAATAAACATTACATTTCCATGTTTTTGATTGGAGTGAAAATGATGATGATAGAAGAAAACTATTTGATTCTTTAATTTTTTGTATTCTTCATTGGTTATTACTACTGAGAGCATGATTAGCGGGTAGAAACTCACTTAGGTTCTACAAAAATACAAATATTATTATTTTAATTGTTGTAATTATTATTTACTTTTTTATTTTTATTTAACAAGTAAAAACAGAAGAAAAAGGTGAAGAGTCGGTTCTAAAACTAGATACGTAACATACCGTTTCTTTCTCTCTTTCTTACTATTTGATTTTTTTAATATATATTTTTTTAAAAAATTTGGGTTAAGAACCCTGCAGTAATCCTGGTATGATGTTCTCCTCATCGTGGTGGTGCATCTTACTATTAATTATCCAACAATGGTCGCTTTTTAAAATGTTTTGCTTTCCTGTCAATATTTTTTTTTTTGATAAGAATATTGCTAGAGTATTTAACATTTAGAATACCTATAGTGCATTGCTAGAGTCGTAGAAGAATAAAACGATCACTAATTTTGATGTTGGAAATTTTATATAATTATATTGATTTTATAAAGGTAACATCACTAGCAAATAACTTTGTTTTTTTTTTGTGTGGAAAAAAGGCGAGAATACTTACCGCTATACTACATCCACTTTGTTATCTTTGTTTTTTTTTTCCGTTTATAAAGTAGCAAATAACTTTGTTATACCTTAGTTTTCCTTTATTGTTCATTTTTTGTGATATAAATTTTAAAGAGGCATTGAAAACAAGCAATATCTATTATCTGAAATAACTGTGAATTTATATATTTTTATTAAAAAAAATTATGAATTTATAATCTATAAAACTTGTGATTCCATAATAATTGTAATATATTTGAATAACAAAATTATCTAGTCTCAACCATTTTTATATGATGAAATTCCTGATCTTTTATGATCATGCATGCATGGATTAATCTGAGATTATATGTAACGTACACTTATGTATATATAGAGCCTATAGTGATAATATATTTTCTCGACTGGAAGTATGCTTCATTGTTTGTTGTTTTTTTTAATGCGAAGATCAGTCATGTAACTCATGTGAATTTATGCCATATATCAAATCTACTAAATATTTGACCCTTAATCAAATTTTATTGTATTGAATCTACTACAAGCCATGAAATTAGTAGTATAGTTTTTAAGACTAAGAAGTAGATAGTAATAATTTCTTTTTAATAATTGACAATAACGTACTTTAACAAAAAAAAAAATGACAATAACGTTCAACATCATCATGAAAAATATGCTAAATACAAATTGAAGGAGTAGTTATTTTCACACCAAAACGTCAGATAATTTATATTTCAACTACATGCAATTGAAAGAAGATATACGAGAGTGCGACTCGATCGTCTTGTTGCTTAAGAGATTAACCCAATAACAGAATTATGCATATATATTTTTTGCAAATTGAAAATCATTAACAATTTCCAAACCAAATAATATCTGAAATGAGATTGGTCTACGTGGCAACAACTCGTTTTGGGAAAGCGTCCGAGGAACTCCAATAATACTAATTTTCTTATAAGTCATAATTAACGAGTTAATTTTTCTTAATTAATTTAATATTCCTAAACAATATTTTTCATTAATCAAATTGAAAAGATGAAAAAAATCGAAACGGGTAAATCCGTAAATGGAAACTTCTTCTCTAAACAAACAAGTCATCTTCCATCCCAAGAGCACGACACGTGTCACAAAACGCAACGTGTGGCTGCCTCTAACTTGCGCGGAAAGCTATTGTTCAAAGCTCAAAAAGCAAAAATCTATTAAACGGTGGTGCTAACGTGCACCATCTCTCTAGCTGTCGCTTCTCAATCTTCTCTTCCTTCTCCCTTCTTGTTTCATCTCTCTCTTTTGTATAACCAATCATTCCTATACATACGCATATAAATATACATTATTACTTAATCACGTAAACTTATCACAAACCGCCATACATAAAAAAAAAAAAGATTTGTATGTATATAAGAAACAAGAAGCTTGCTTATTATTCACCTAAATCGAAAATCACATCTGTTTTATGTTTCCACCGAAGATGATGAAAGTGAAGAATTTTCTTGGTTCTAGATTATATTCTTCCTCTGCAAGAAAAGGTGAAACTTTTTTTTTCTTCTTCTTCTGTTCTCTACTTTAGGTCAAGAACATTTTTAATGATCTTTGTTAGTGTAGTTCTTGAATTTATTTCTTTCTTTTTAAAGAATGTTTAATTTCTTTAATTTGTAGATTTGTTTTGAAACTTTGAGATTAATTTTCTCCATGTTTGAGTAATCTAAACTGTTTTTTCTCTTTGTTCATGGAGCAGGAAATTCAGAGAATGAATGTTGTGGTAGCTTGACTTGCAAGCTAAGTGTTAACGAGGAGTACAAGGAAGCTTTCAGGACAAACTCCTACTTAGAGATTCGGACAAAAGCAGAAGATCAATTAGGCATAACATTTTGTAGCAAGCTCTCTTCTCCTTCATCTACTTGTTCTTCTTCGTCTTCTCCTTCATCTTCAGATCTTAGCTTTCAATCACATTTCACCGATTACTTGCTCGATCCTCCTCAAGAAACTCTCGATGCTTTGATGCAAGACTCGAGCTTTCACAATCTTCTCGTTAAATTCTTTGACTATAGCTCTGAAGCTTGTGATGTGTGTGACTCTCTTCTTCAATGTATTCAACAAATCAAGATCAATCACAACAAAATCAAAAGGGTTATCAAGATTGGCAAAAGGGTTTGTAATGTTGCTAAAACCGCGGAATGTTCTCCCGAAAAGCTATGTGCTTTGGTATTTCAAGAGCTTTCGAGATTCGCTTTGCTGAAAAATCCTTTGTATTGTATCATCAATGAAGCTCAGTTCCGCAGAGTTCATGATGCGAACTCGGATTTGCTCGCTAGATTGACTTCGAAAAAGAGAAGAATCAGAAGAAAAGTCAGGTTCTTTAGTTTCTGCAAGAAGCTAGGAGGTTATAGTCTAGTGATTTCTCATAGTGTCATTGTTGTTACATTGCTGATTATAGCTCTTCACAGCATCCTCGGCATATTAGCAGCTCCTGCGTTGCTCGGTTTATGCTCATTGTGTCTTTTGAGTAAGAAGAAGAAGAAGAAGAAGAAAGCTAAAAGAAACATACACAAGAATGATAATACATCGCTAGTGAAGCTCGGGTCACAAATGGATATTGCAGCTAAAGGAATGTTCATAATGATGAATGATTTGGATACATTGAGTAGACTTGCCGGAAGATTATGCGATGAGATTGAGCATAGAAAAACCGTAGCTGCAATGTGCGCAAAGAGTAGGAAGATTGAAGTGTTGAAGGAAGCATTAAGAGAGCTTGATGGTCATGAGGAAGGATTCTCAGAGCAATTGCAAGAGCTTGAAGAACATCTCTACCTCTGTTTCCATACTATTAACAGATCAAGAAGACTAGTGTTAGCACAAATCACAGGGCCAAGTTCTTGATTCTTTGATTCTTTTAGTTCATCACTGTAATAATGAAAGTGTAACAATAGTTTTCAATGTTTTCTTTAAAGATCCAACAAGATTAAGAGATTAAGGACCTTGTTTGGATTTTACTAGAGCATCATTAATAAAAAGATTCCATTTTCTTAAACCAACAATATAAATATCTTTTGCCTAAAGCAAAACCAAAGGAACAGTTAGAACCATAGTTATGAGCAGAAACAAGAAGCAGAATGAGAAGCAACAAACTCAAAGTCAACTCTGGTGGAGATTAAGTTTCTCTAAAAGTCATCATCATCTTCCTCAGCCATATGCTTAGCCAACTCTTCCTCTTGCTGTTTCCTCTCTCTCCTCTTCTCATCGCTCTCTTTCTCCTTGTGAGTGTTAGGAGGAAACCTCAATGCTCTCACCGCCTCGTTATGCATGTTCAAGCAGAATGCAATCCTTGAGTTAAACGCTGTTTGTGGCTCGTTCGTCGAGTAGATGTCCCCTGTTTCTTTCGAGACCATGCACCCGTTCTTGTGATCGATGGTAGCATCAATCGCTCCGTCACGTATGGCTTTTGCCACGATGCTTTCCGCATCAGCCACAGGATTTTCGGAGTTGAGCCTCAGTTTTTTGGCGACATCGGGAAGGGAGATTCTCGAGTATGAGATGCTTATGTTGCGCAGCCCAGTCCTGATGACATTGTGGCGGAGTCTTACGATGAGATTGTGGGTTCGGTCTTGAGCAAATGTGTCTGAGAACTTCTCTTGGACTGTCCTGAACAGTTCCAAGTCCCCAATCCTCACCGCCTGCAAGAATTGAAAAACAGTAGTGATTGTAAGCTTCATATCAGAATCAGTAATTTTTTTTTTTGCATCATATATCTCCAGAAGGAACAGTATACACTGAGACTAATCCTTGCCAGAAATTCATGCTCCTAATAATTTGAGGCAGCAGAAAACAACAGCAGCAATAACAGGAGCTAAGTAGGACAACAAGAGATTTGGAAAAGGTAAAACAGAAGTGAAGTGGCTTAAGATTCGTGATAGTTTAGTGACCTCCTCATAAAGAAAATTATCACGACAGCAAGATAATAAAGGTGGACTTACATTGGTAAGCTCAAAGTAAGGTCTCAGAGCCTTGTCCATCCCCTTCTGAGTGAAGATTGATCTTTCTGGTATCTCACCAAGCAGCAGACGAACCAAGATAGCCCATTTATTGCACTGGATTCTGAACCCTAGAGCTGCAATAGGGGCTTTTCTGGCTGCCTGAAGGAGGCTTTCTTTTGCGTCTGTGTACTCCAGCTGAATGGTTCGGATCTTCCCGAGGTAAAAGAGATACCTACAGAACTGCAAAGTACATATACATATGAAGAGGAAATCAAATAGAAGAAGAATCGAATGTAGCAAGGCACAGAACACATGATAGATCATAGATCAAAAAGAATGACAAGAGGAAATGCCAAAGGCATGAACAAGAGAGCAAACTGGAGCACCTCAATTATGTTGGACAAATAAATACAGCTATGACGCAAATGGAGAAAAAATTCATTAAATCCGTGGCATATGTAGCAATGGAGATCTCCTAAGAAACTATAATCTAGGTTACTGATAAATAAGAATCTGAATACAAAAACATTAAATAACTACCTGTTGGTTTGAGTGTGCCTCAAATCGAGGTGCTTTTGATCTTAGCTTCTCTGCTTGGTCATACAGGTTGTAGTGTAGGTAGTTACGAAGCAACAGATTTAGAAGTGTTTCCTGCATTCAATACGATGTACTTGAATAGGTAAGTGGCAAACATAAATTTCATGGTGATGAACGTAGGCTGCATTTGCTAAACGCACACATACCTGACCCAACTCATCATGGCGCAGAGTTGCAGAATGATGCAAGGCAAGAAGAGTACTGCAAGCAAAAACATGTCAACCTCATAATTAACATTGAGCTATTGATTAATAAGATTTGTAGGACCAAGTACAAAACTAAATCAACCCGTGTTTGAGCTAATACTAACCCACGGATTTCAGCAAGATCACCAGTAAGCTCGTAGCTCAAGGAATAGTAAAAGTACAGTCTTGAAGCTATCACATCAATGGTCCTTCTGTTTACGTTCTTGAGGCGAGCAATACTTTCTGAAGAACAAGCTTTGGCCTACGAGATATTTAAACGCAACTCATGAAACTAAACCTAAAGCAGAAAACTAACTCATCAAACAAAAAACCGAAAGAGACAGCAGCAGTAACCTCATTGTACTTCTTTTGATCTATCAGAAAAAGAAGAACAATGAAGTAGCAGTAAATCTCGAGCTCTGCAGACAGATGCTTCGAAGGAGCTTGTGTAGCTGACGAAGCTGTATCAACTTCCATGTCATGTTCATCACCCTTAGCCAATTCAAATCAGAAAACTTGATCATTCACAACAACAAAAGAAAAGTGTAAATTACCACAACATGAACCTAAACTTCCTGAAGTCAGATGCTAATTGGAAACAAGCGTATATCAGCACATCAAAGCTAAAACCCATGTCAACAAAACCTTAGGAACAAAGGAAGAAAGGCGAGAGTGGACTTCGGATCCTGGCACCAAAGCGAAATCAAGGAAAGAAGAGAGAATGGAGCTAGTGAGCTTCCGTCTAAGCCCAATGGTGAGACGCACAGCACGAGCAACACGGCGAACTTCTTTCGTATACGACCCAGTATCAATCAACGCTGCAATCTCCTTCAAATCTGGTAAAAAAGTGAGTGAAATCGATGAGTAAAAACTCCATATTCGAAACCCAGAAAAACAAACTTAGCAAATTTGGAATTTTTGGGAATTAAAGAGTCTAGATGGAGATTTACGCTGCATAGTGGAGGTAGTAGAAGAGACAATCGATTGGGAAGGGGTCTGGTTATCTTTCATTTCAACGTCTTGAGTCATCTTGTCCAAATCTCAATGCTCTTCGCTAAGGCAATGAGAAAATCAGGTCAGGGGTTTTCACAGAAGTGCACCAAAGCCGTACAGTGATTGAAGTTTCTAACGATTCATCCGCCGAGAAAGAGATAGAGTGAGAGAGAAGAGAGAGCTTACTAAGTTAAACAGAAGGGAATTCGCCGAGGAGAAAACTGACGATGATGAATCGATCAGAGTTGAAGATGAGCTGATGCTATGCTACTAAGAAAATCCTTTTCTTTTAGTTGAAGACAGCTTTTTCCCGAGTAAATTATATATATATTTGTTTTTAGTTTAGAGTATAGCAACAAAGTCGTTGTAGTATAGTGGTAAGTATTCCCGCCTGTCACGCGGGTGACCCGGGTTCGATCCCCGGCAACGGCGTTTCTTTTTTTTTAAAACGTGTTTTGGGCTTCCCTTACTACGGGCCTTAGTATACCTATTCGTGGACCTTCCTCCGATAGCCCAATCACGTACGACCTAATTACTTTTCTTTTTACCTTCAAATGAGACATTGAATTTACTTTTTCTCATCTGTATTAAAAATGTAAAAAAGGATAATAATGAAAAATTGCAATGAAGAAATAGATATTTTTTTAAATTTTGCAGAGTCCGTCATATTTGGTGCGAGAATAAGTCAATATCATAACTTTTCATTTCAATACTCAAAGAAACAGAGAGGCAAAACTTTTAAAACTGTTAGAAAGAACAAAAACTGGAGAAATCCCAAAGACAAACATATCCATAAAAACAAATGAACTTATATATGAAGAGAAATTAATGCAAAAGCAACATCTTCTTTTGATGGGACATAAGACTAACACAGAGAATGTAGACAAGAACAAAGTCCCCATTCAACGACACCAAATCACTTAAGCCGCTGCCTGAACCGGTGCTCCATTTGATCTGTTGAATCCACCACGGCCTCCTCCTCTTCCTCGTCCACCCCTTCCACGGCCACGTCCTATTCCAACAACTATTCACATTTAGAAACTTATGGCAGGCTCGTCAACATTGTTTAAGAAATAGTTATGTGTATTCTTGTCATACCACGGTTCTGAGGAGGAGCATCATATCCATGATCCTGTGGAGCAGGAGCATTATTGTATCCATAGTCTCCTCCATCTTGTTGAGCTTCATAGTATGGTGGAGGACCATTGTAACCTCCTCTTCCACGACCACCACGTCCTCCACCTCTTCCGCGTCCTCTTCCTCTGCCATATGACCGATCACCCTCCATACCTCTATCATCATATCCATGATCTTGTGGAGGAGGAGGATTGTACTCATAGTTTCCTCCATCTCGCTGATCTTCATAGTAGGGTGGAGGACCATTGTAACCTCCTCTTCCACGACCACCACGTCCACGTCCTCCTCTGCCACGACCTCTACCTCTACCATATGACCGCTCAGGCTCTATTCCTCCATCATCATATCCATGATCCTGTGGAGGAGCATTGTATCCATAGTCCCCGCCATCTTGCTGAGCTTCATAGTGAGGTGGAGGACCATTGTAACCTCCCCTTCCACGACCACCACGTCCTCCTCTCCCACGCCCTCTTCCTCTACCAGTTGACCTCTCGGGCTCCATTCCTCCATCATCATACTCATCGTTCACATATCCATTTCCTGATAGATTCAAAAACGAAATAGCACAATCACATCAACCAATTGGAACCCTTAATCACAGCTCAGACATTTGGAAAGAAAAATGCCAAAGCAATCCTACCTCTGCCCCCTCTTGCCCTTCCCCTTCCTCTGCCTCTTCTTCCTCTGCCTCTGGGTGATCCATCTACAACAGATAGATATATTATCAATTGATAAAAGACAACAAGGCAGGCAGCTTGAAAACGTTTAGTAAAAGTGAGACTGTAAATACCTTGTCCTTCGTAATCAATCTCAGCTAATGGCTTCACCATCTCAATAGGAATTGGACACTGGTACCTGCAGCAATATTTAAGAAGCTATTATTTAAGAAGAGAATCGGACAGAGCCTTAGTTATCACAAAACAAAATATTTACCGGACAAGATATGTCTTTTTTTAAAGAGCAACAAGCACTAGAGACTCACCCAACTGAGGATTTGTTCAGCTCATCCTTCGAAAGTGTTATAGTCATCATCGACACATGACGTGTTGTCTCGATTCTTCAGGAAAAAAATAAGAAAATAAATAACCAGCCGAGGTAACAGAGTAAAGATCACAACAGGTGTATATGAGTCCCACAAATCACTCACGTAAGAAGGCCTTCCTCTTTAGGTTCCCAGGTATCGGTTATGTCCAAGGATCCAATAGATGTGTCCTGGTGAAGACCAGGAATTCTTCTCTGCATTAAAGAATACAAGAACATTTTCAGAAACAATAGAGACTCTTTAGTGATCTGTAGAACACAAAAAAATCAAAAAAAAAACATACCTTAATCAGCTCCACTATGGTCACACTCTTGTTGATAGCTCTTCCCATTGCCTTAAAAACAACTTCATTCGACCCTTTTTCCTTTAATAAAATAAAAACAACTTCGTTATACACAAAGCTAAACAAATCTTCAAAAAAATCAAAAGCAAAAACACTATCACGCTACAATGTTTGTAAATTGACTCAATACAATCACAAAACGCCATTAGAGAGTAACAGAACCATTCAACCATACCACAAATCACATAAACGAATACTAAAAGGTCTGAATATCAAACAACTACAAAACTAAGAAAAGCAGTTAAATCAATAATTTGCTCATTCCGAAAAATGCTAATCGAAATCACAATTTCGAACTTCGAATTAAATGTATCGATCATCTACAATCTCTTATCTCCAACAATTAGAAAACACGTTTACAGATTTTCACCGAGAAAATGAAAAACAATACCTGAAGAAGAGACATCGCATAGGTGATGTAGTTTCGCGTCCTACCAGTACTGTTGATACGAATCTCGTTCTCAGCAATCTCAGTCTCATCCTTCTGCTTCGCCACTCGCTGATACCTATCCATCTGAAGAAATAACATCGCCAGATTAAAAAGCAAAACCCCATCGAACGAAGAACACCATGAACGATTTAGAAATCCTCAAACGAAATCGCTTTGAATGCTCTTTTACCTTGTGCGACTGTTGTGATTAGATCTTCCGAAACCCTAGAAGATTTGGATAAGCAAGAGTGGTGGTTTTAAGCCCTAAGAGGACAGTTTGTTGAAGGCGCCTCTCTCTCTCTCACATATATAAGAGCCGCACAACTTCTTTTCCACACATGCACCAGTGAACTGCCCTAATCGATTTCCGGTTTGAGAATTTTATTTTAAACCGAACCGAAGATAACCATGAATTTCCTGGTCTATTTTTCTATTTATATTCGAATTTTATGGTTCATCTTTCATAATTTCCAAAATGAAGTATTTGTATATAAGAAGAAACAACCATTTTGTTATCCTTTCTTGCTATAAGTAGTAAACCAGTCAACAAACCAATATCCCGAAACGTATTTACTTTTTCGGTTTAGTTGCATTGCACCGGTATATCTCTCTTCTCTGTTACATAATCGAAATGTCATCATTTCTATGCACAAGAGGTGATTTTCATTATTGAAAGGGAGGATTAAAGTAGAACTTAAAACTTAGGAACAGAAAACATAAGATGGTCTGGGTTATTTTTCCAGATTCTTACTATTTTATTTACTTTCCGATTGTCGAAATATGTAAATACTAATAAGATGGTTGCGTGAGGAATGAAAGGAAGGCGTCTTGTATCTTAATGTCTTGTGGTTTAACCAGGGGATCAATGGTGTTTCTCCATCCTTCAAAATCAATGGGAGAACCAGCACCAGGCAGCTCGAACCCATTCACATAGAAAGTTGGTGTCGCGGAAGCTCCTCTTGAAACGCTATACTGCAAAACAGAACAAAAGCAAAACAATTGTGGAGTGTGCAACATTTATTATCGAAGCTCAAATAAGTAAAAATGAGACAAGATAAAGTAAAAGGTACTAAAGAGTTCAAGTTATTGAAACACTAAGATAATGCCTAATGACTATGCAGTGAAACATCGACATCACTCCATTTTCTTATATAATTGGTGGTGGGAGCAATAACACAGAAGACCAAATCGAATAAGCCATTTTAATTCCTGGACTAGTGAAAGATGTTCAAACTATGTATAACCGAGGAGTGGGAAAAGCTGAAGAAATCACCTTAAAGGAAACTCTAGTGGCAAGATCAGATTTTGAGTTGCTGAAACCAGATTTAAGAGGAGAATGATATGAGCTTCCCAATGTAACTGTTCCGAGCTTGACTATTTTGTCCACAACTGCAGGTCTTGACATGAGTTGCGTTTGCGAGTTGTAGAACAATGCCTATCAAGGAAACCATATGTATTAAACACAAACAGATATACAAGAACCAAACAACGCCTTCACCAAACCACAGCGAAATGGAATGCATAGATGATCGTTCATTTCAAGAAACAAGAACCGTCGATATGCTATCTGTTTGTTTAAGCAAATTTTAGCTTTCAAGAGGATTAACAAAAAAAACCATCCTTTGTTTTTATCATCACTGCACTAACAGAACCTGATGCTTGAAGATCCCTTCCAGCAAATTGAAAGTGGCATTGGCGTTTAAGGCGTTGACGATGTGTAAAGCCCGAGATGCTACAAAGGCATTGTCATGGAAGCTACATGATCCAAAAGCAAGAAACACATAAAGCTTAATCACATAAGACTGCTACTGCATCATTGAACATTGAATCAACTAATTATCAACCTAGCTAAGAAATTGAAAAATTGAAAGGGAAAAATCAAAAACACTGACGGTAAAGGAATGAGGTGAAGAACAAGAGAAACGCGAGATCCATAGTGATCAACCGCTTGCTTTACCGGCTCCCAAGCGTCTCTGCAATCGGGGCAAACCGGGTCAAAAAACGCCTCGATAAGTATCGTATCCGGGTCAATCGTCCGACCCGGTGGGTACACGAATCCATCTCGTTTCGCCGGAGGTAGCTGCTGCGCTTGTACACTTATTCCGACGATGAAGAAGACAACGAACAACAAAACCGTTCGAATCATTTTCGCTCTCTCTCTCTCTCTCTTTCTGGATCGATTTCTTCACGGAGAAAGAGGTTGAAAAACTCAAGACGGGCGAAGAAGATGGAATCAACGGCCAAGATTGCTCGGAAGGGAGACTAAGGTTTCATCTTAAGCCGTTGATTTCCAATTGTGGTGACGTGGAAGAATCTGATGGCGAGGACGATTGATAAAAATGATTTTAAGAGGTCAAGCGGGAATTTTATTTTTAGTTAATGCAATGACCAAACAAGTTCGTCCAGTGATAGAGAAAATCCATCAATCGTTAGTCGAATTCTTAGAGTTTTCTCCATCTTGCTGGTCTTCTTCGTTATCGAAGACAACGCAAGCTCATGCTCGGATACTCAAATCCGGAGCCCAGAACGATGGCTACATCTCCGCCAAACTCATTGCTTCATACTCGAACTACGATTGCTTCGACGATGCTAATCTCATTCTGCAATCGATTCCGAATCCCACTGTTTACTCTTTCTCATCTCTTATATACGCGTTAACAAAGGCCAAGCTTTTCTCGCAATCGCTTGGTGTGTTTTCTCGGATGTTCTCTCATGGGTTGATTCCAGATAGCCATGTTCTTCCGAATTTGTTCAAGGTATGTGCTGAATTATCGGCTTTTAAAGCAGGGAAACAGATTCATTGTATAGCGTGTGTGTCGGGTTTGGATTCAGATGCCTTTGTTCAGGGATCTTTGTTTCATATGTACATGAGGTGTGGTAGGTTGGGGGATGCACGCAAAGTGTTTGATAGAATGTCTGAGAGAGATGTTGTGACTTGTAGTGCTTTACTCTGCAGCTATGCAAGAAAGGGTTGCCTAGAGGAAGTGGTTCGTATACTCTCTGAGATGGAAAAATCAGGTATTGAAGCGAATATCGTGTCTTGGAATGGTATTCTTAGTGGGTTTAATCGTAGCGGGTATCACAGAGAAGCAGTGATAATGTTCCAAAAGATGCATCATCTGGGGTTTTGTCCGGATCCAGTGACAGTTTCAAGTGTTCTTCCTTCTGTTGGAGACTCAGAGAATCTGAATGTGGGGAGGCAGATACATGGATATGTTATTAAACAAGGTCTGGTGAAGGATAAATGTGTCACAAGTGCAATGATCGATATGTACGGAAAATCTGGCCATGTCTATGGAATTATAAAGCTCTTCGAACAACTTGAGCTGATGGAGACCGGGGTTTGCAATGCATACATTACAGGGCTATCGCGAAACGGTCTTGTTGACAAAGCACTTGAGATGTTTGAGTTATTTAAGGAGCAAAAGATGGAGCTAAATGTCGTGTCATGGACTTCTATCATATCTGGGTGTGCACAGAATGGGAAAGATATTGAAGCTTTGGAACTCTTTAGAGAAATGCAGGTTGCTGGGGTGAAGCCAAACCGTGTAACAATCCCTTCAGTGCTTCCAGCATGCGGAAATATAGCAGCTTTGGTACATGGGAGGTCGGCTCATGGATTTGCAGTACGGATCCGCCTTTTGGATGATGTTCATGTAGGGAGTGCTCTTATTGATATGTATGCCAAATGTGGAAGAATCAACATGTCTCAGGCTGTCTTTGATATGATGTCCACGAAAAACTTAGTCTGTTGGAATTCTTTAATGAGTGGATATTCGATGCACGGGAAGGTTAAGGAAGTCATGAGCATATTTGAATCTCTTCTAAGAACCAGGTTAAAACCCGACTTCATCAGCTTTACGAGTTTATTATCAGCATGTAGCCAAGTAGGTTTACCAGAGGAAGGATGGAAATATTTCGGCATGATGTCAGAGGAATATGGGATTAAACCAAGGATGGAACACTATTCTTGCATGGTAAACCTTCTGGGACGCGCAGGCAAGTTGCAAGAAGCGTATGATTTGATAAAAGAGATACCTTTTGAGCCAGACTCCTGCGTCTGGGGAGCTTTGCTAAATTCTTGCAGACTTCAAAACAATGTTGATTTAGCTGAAATCGCAGCTGAAAAGCTTTTCGATTTAGAACCTGAAAACCCAGGGGCATACGTTCTCTTGTCCAATATATACGCTACTAACGGCATGTGGACCGAAGTAGACCGTGTTAGGAACAAGATGGAGAGTCTGGGACTGAAGAAGAACCCGGGATGCAGCTGGATTCAAGTGAAGAACATAGTGTACACGGTTCTTGCTGGTGATAAATCGCATCCGCAGATAGATCAAATAACAGAGAAGATGGATGAGATAAGGAAGGAGATGAGAAAAGCGGGTCATCTCCCTAATTTGGATCTTGTTCTGCAAGATGTGGAGGAGCAAGAGAAAGAGCAGATACTTTGGGGACACAGCGAGAGAATAGCAGTAATTTTCGGACTTCTGAACACACCAGATGGTACACCTCTTCAGGTCATAAAGAACCTTAGGATATGCGGCGATTGCCACTCGGTCATTAAATTCATTTCGGGTTTCGCAGGTAGAGAAATTTTCGTTAGAGATACAAATAGGTTTCATCACTTCAAAGATGGTATTTGTTCTTGTGGAGACTTCTGGTGACAAATTTTGGGCAATATATAAATTTTTTGTTTCAACTATACAAGTCACACAAATCATTATAAGTTTCCGTTTGAAACCTTACGAATGGCAAGTTGAATGACAACGCTATAATGCGTGCGGGTATTTTTTCATTTTATATTTATGAAATTTATATTATGAATTATATTACTAATTACGAAATGAATAAAATATGATTTAAAATACATATATATCTATGTTTCTCACAGTCTTATCGGCTAGAATAAGTTCTACAGATTTTCCACCAAACTTGGATTTTTGCTTCCAAGAATGAACTGGCTTAACTTGTATTCGCCAACCTGATTTGAATGGTTTTAAATCTTTTAGTAAGGAAAAACCTTTAGGAGAAACCATAGTGAAAAGGGAAGTGAAAAATCAAACGTAATATGATTTTATAGAATGATTAGACGTTAGTAACAAAAAGAATATGCTTGAAAATATTCTACAAATTAAACGTAATATGAAAAAATTTTAGAGATATTCTAGAGATTTTTCGG
>OVAN01001548.1:0-39926 GCA_900406275.1 Anastatica hierochuntica
AATGCTGCAGTTACTTACTAAAGTGATTGTTGCTTTAGTATATTAAGATTCATACTCCCTCCGCTTTAAATTAGTTGTCGTTCTAGAGAAAAAATTTTGTTTTCAAAGTAAAATTTATTAACTTTAATCTTTTATTTATTTTTCTATTGTTTGAAATATGGTTAGATGTATAGGTAATGATGTTTTTATATTGAAAATATACAAAATTAAATGTTTTATTAATCTGTCTAAAACGACAACTAATTTAAAACGGAGGGATTATCAAATATCATTCACACACACGATGGACACATGGATTAATAATTTTTCTTTTCCATATACGGTATATATATGTATAAACCAAGACTTGTAACGATATATTAATATTTGTAGATTTTTTTTGTATAATTTGTAGATCTTAAAGAAACTAAAGAAAGAGATAAGCCTATAGGAGGAGATGGAGAAGTACAAGGCGGTGATGGCGTTAGTGTTGTTGCAGTTTACTTCTGCAGGAGTTGCACTCTTCACTAAAGCTGCTTTCATGGAAGGTCTCAACCCAACCGTCTTCGTTGTTTACCGTCAAGCCATCGCCACTCTCTTCATCTGCCCCATCTCTTTCTTCTCCGCTTTGTAAGTAACTTCCTTTTACCAAGTTTCATCATCTTCTTGCATACATACATGTCTTGATAATGAAAAAGAAAACTCTTTTCCATGTATGTGTTATGTAGGAGGAAAGAAAACAAACCTTCTCTCGGAATCAGAGGCTTCTGGTGGGTAGCTTTCACTGCTGTTGTTGGTGTTACTGTGAATCAAAACGCTTATTTTGCGGGGATTGACTTCTCTTCTTCATCTATGGCTACTGCTATGACCAATCTTATTCCTGCTGTTACCTTCATCATCTCCTTCATTGTTGGGTTTGTGTTATCTTTATGCATGAATAAGATTCTATATTGATGTTGTTTATATGGTTGTGAGTTGTGACGATGCGTTTCTCTGTTTCAGATTCGAGAGGATAAGGAGAAAAAGTTTAAAAAGTGTTGCAAAAATAATAGGAACAGGTGTGTGTGTTGGTGGAGCCATGGCTATGACTTTTCTCAGAGGTCCTAGATTGCTCAACGCCTTGATGCACCAAGACAACACCACTTGGTTACTTGGTTGCTCTTTTCTTCTCGTTAGTACATTTGCTTGGTCCCTATGGTTGATCCTTCAAGTCCCTATTGCCTTTCACTGCCCTGATCACTTGTTCACTTCCTCTTGCACTTGTCTCATGGCTACCATAGCCTCTTTCCTCGTGGCTCTCGCCTTAGGAAACACTCATTTATCGTCTTGGAAGCTTGATTCGTCCTTGAAACTTTCTTGTTGTGTATACTCTGGGATCCAACTGGCTGTCTCTTTCTTTCTACAAGCTTGGTGTGTCTCACAGAAAGGACCTCTTTTCTCTGCCCTTTTCAATCCTCTTTCTGCAGTCATTGTCACTTTCTTCGGTGCCCTGTATTTAAAAGAACAGACTTACCTCGGAAGGTACGCTACATTGGTCTCCTTTCTTACTAGCTCCTCTCTTCATTCTCTAACTCGGTTCTTGTTTCTTGCTCGTTTGTTTCCAGCTTGCTTGGCGCTTTGGCGGTAATCCTTGGTCTCTACATTGTTCTCTGGGGAAAAACTGAAGACTATCAAGAAGAAGCCACAAACCTGAAACTGCAAAATGAACAAACAACCTCCTCCGAATCTGACTTTGTTCCCATTATGATTTGTGATAAGGCCATTCGTAGTTCCGAGCTCTTAGAGCCACTTCTCATGTGAGTTCTATTAAAGTATACAATCTGGAAACTATAGATTTATGGCAAAGACTATGAAATGAAACTTCTTTTTACAAATCTATAGAAACTATTCCACCCTCAAAATACTAGAAACAGAAGCACAAGCAAGTGCTTTTGTAAATCATTTTGGTCATACGGTGCAACATACGTAACAGAGAAAGAAAATACATTGAAACGCATAATGATCCTAGTACCAGCTGCGTTTCATGTTGTTCCTGAAGGCGCAACAACCAACGGAGTAGACAATAACGAGGAATATGAGGAAGACAATGTTAACCTCAGCAACTTTTTTCCAGTTGTTCCTGAGGTTATCAAGCAAACCAGCCTTACAAGCTTGGCAGTTGTAGCATAGAGTTCCGGGTTTGTTGTCCCAGACGTTACAATCCTCGTTTGTGTATGGACCAGTGGTCTTGGTCCAATTAGTCGGGCTCACATAGGAGAAGTTACAGTCATTGGATGGCTTACAGCAACCAGACTACACAAACGTGAGGCAAACAAAACAACAGAGTTGGTGAAATTGAAATACTACAATAGAAAATGAAACGTCTCACACATTATGGCTCAGCGCAAATCCAACACAAGTATCAAAATTAATTGAATCGAAATGTGACCTGAAGGGCATTAAGATTAGCCAAGTAGAAGTCATCAACGTTGATGATGGCAGCATAGCGACTACCGAAAGTGGAACAAACGTTGGAGTAAATCAAACAACTCTTGATCCGATCCCAGTTCTTAGCGTTGGAGACACGCTTCTGCAACCAATGCAAGTAATCTCCAATGCGGTACTCCTTATACCCTCTATCCAACAAAACCTCGCCCGCGCCTCGGTAGGTGACAGCGAAGGCGAAGATCGCAAAGCATAAGCCGAAAAGTATGAGGAGGAACATAGCGAAGAGGTAAAGCCAGAGGAGGAAGGAGAAGCGACAGCAAGCGCCGAAGAGACCTGCAATGGAGACGAACATGAGGAAGACTCCGAGAACAAAGATCGGCTTGTTGAGGAAACGCTCACACTCGGTGGCTGCATTTTTGCCGAGCCAGATTCCAGCGGAGAGAATAAGGATTGAAAGGAGGAAGGTGAAGAAGTTTAGGATTCCCAGAAGACCGTTGCTACACTGAACCATTCTTCTTTGTTTGTTTATCTGAGCAAACTTTTCTTCTCCGGCGTTTTATAGCCGACGATGAATCTTTCCGTTACGAAATCTGTTAACAATTAAACGGTTCAAATTGAATTTTAAATGTTACGTACCAATCAAACCAACGACAGTTAGACAACTATAAGCTAAAATTGGTTAATTAATAATTACTCATACTACTTAATTTTTTTAAGATCAGTGAAAAACTTCTACTATTTATTGTTTACACCCATAAATTGTTGAAAGTGACAAAATTGCCTCCACAATTAGAATTGTCTACAAATGTGTCAAGATAAGTAAGATTCCAAACTTCATCTTCAGGATCAAATGGTCAATTGTCAAAATCATCTATGTTCTAAGCTAAGTCAGGGCAATACCTCTCAGACAAAATCTCCGCTTGTTCTGCAAATATTTTAGTCCCCGGTGTACCGATAAGACGCGCCATCTGGTTCCACCGATTTCTACAAGCATCTCCATCTATCCACATTGTCGATACAAGCAGCATCCGGTTTCATAAGCTCTTCCAAGAGCCTATAGTCGTCTACATTCGCCCATGTTACCTTTGCCACCATTGGTGATGTCCACTGACTATACCATTTCTCGCAGCAGTACATGTGGTTCTTTGTTCCAAATTCGTCGCTTATCGCCATCCAAGGGATGTTATCTTGGAACATCCCATGTTTAGAGTGCTTCTCTTTGTATTCTTTCGTTCTAATCTCTTTGTTCACTAGAGTGCTTCTCTTTGTATGCTTTCATGCTTTCATCCCATGTTTCCTTCAGCCTCAGAATCCCCACTTGCCGTCTTCTCCTTGCTTTTATCCTTTGCATCTTTTGTGAAGTTCAAGTCGTTTTCTTCAGCCACAGAATCCTTTCTTCATTTCTTCTTCATATTCTTCATCTTTTTCCCCTGTAAATTAACAATAACGTCTATAAGAATTTAAAGCTCCATCATTTCATCTCGTTCAAATCTTAATCTACTTCTACAATCACGAAACAAACAACACAAGTAACAAAATCACGAGTTTCAGAGAATTCATCTGACAGATAATTTCTATTAACAGGAAATCATCAAAAGAGGGATGAGTGAAAAAGCCCAAATCAAAATATTCCGATTTCCTCCAAGTCCTTGATTTACAATCTCCGGCGGGAAAGAGATCATATTTCTTAAATAAAATAGATGAGAGAAGATGGAAAAATAAACCTCGTCCTCCATGGCAGATCCTATGAAGAAACGTTTGATCGTGTAGAAGAAAGAGGAGAAGCGAACGCAGTCAAATTGAGAAGTTGAAGTTTTTACAAATCGCCAAACATTCTTTCTCTCCAGTGACAGAGACAAACTATAAGAAAGAAGAAGTGTTGAAAAAAATAATAATAATAATAATGAGGTCGCTTTCGTTATTGGGCTCTTAATGGGCCTAAGATCTTTAGGCTTCGTTTTTTCCGCATCGGTTCGGTTGGTTAAAGTCGGTTTAGTGGAATTGATATGATTCCGGTTTAGCCCGACAAAATTTTTGGGTGTTGGATCTGTTCAGAGTCGAGAGCAGTGAGAGCATCAGAGAGGGAGATGTATCGCTGAGACTCTTCGTTAGATCCGCCATTTTCACACTCTCTCTCTCTCATGATCAAGCCATGCGCTCGCTTCTTCTTCTCTCTCTTCGCCGCGTAACTCTACTCTCAAGACATCAACAACGATACACTTTCACGCCTATTCATAATTATTTGATCCAAATCAATCCCTCTTCGCCTTCTTCACCCTTTGCTTGCCTTCTCCATCTTCCTCCTCTCTTCTCCGCTTCCTCCTTTTCTTCTTCTTCTTCACATCCCAGTGGAGATGGAAAGATCGCTGGGCCTCTGGTCGAGTATGAACGCAGAATCGTCGCTGGAGAACTCTTAGATGGAGATTTATTCCAGGTTTCATCCTCCTTCATCTCTCTTTTATTCTGTAGAAGAATAAAGTCTGAAACTTTATTCGTTTTGTTGCAGTTAGGTACCTTAAGAGAACTTCAAAGACTCTACGATGAGCTTGTTCATTACGCTGATGCTTGTCGATTAGATCGTTACTCTGCATCTGCAAAACCCACTAGGTTCCTAATACTCTATGTTGACTTGAATTGAACTTTTTGTTTCTTGTGTCGAAATGGTGATAACATTTTTACTTCTGTTGTAATATATCAGGAGTAGATGGTTCTGGACTAGGTTTACGTCTCACTCTTCTGTCTCTCCAGTCAAAGGACTATACCTTTATGGAGGTGTGGGAACTGGAAAGACAATGCTTATGGATTTGTTTTTTCATCAATTGTAAGTAAGGAGATCACAGTTCATAAAGTTTCTATATAGTTTTTAATGGATTCATCTGATCCTTTTCTTAAAAATCGGAATAGGCCAGCCAATTGGAGAACACAAAGGATTCACTTTCACAATTTCATGTTGAGTGTTCATAGTCGTCTGCAAGTAAGATTCCGCTTTCGTGCTTGCTTTTCGGTAACCTCTGTAGTGTAGACTAAACTCTTTGTCATTTGAATCCTCTATAGAAGCACAAGGGTCTTGAAGATCCACTTGAAGTTGTTGGCCTCGAAATAGCCGATGAGGCTATATTGCTATGCTTAGATGAGTTCATGGTATGTGATGCTCTCTTCTTCACTGTCTAAATCGTTGTTCAGGTTAAACTCATCTTTTTCTTACTTTTCTTCGTTTAAAGGTTAATGATGTAGCTGATGCTCTGATACTAAACCGTCTCTTCAGACATTTGTTCAACAATGGCATTGTAAGTAATTTACACAATTGTTGTCTTTCTCTACGCTTCTACCCTACTGGACGTAAACCTGCAGTTATTTAAAAGTTTCTTTGTGTCGGTAACTGGAGGCAAATGTAGATTCTTGTTGCTACATCAAACCGCGCTCCAGATAATCTTTATGAAGGAGGTTTGCAGAGGGACCTATTCCTTCCGTTTATTTCCACACTAAAGGTATGCTTATATGTTATCAACTCCCTGAACTCGCTTCAATTAATACATTATGATGTGGAACTGATACTGAGAAGCACTTGTTGTAGGAAAGATGTGTGGTTCGGGAAATTGGTTCATCGATGGATTATCGAAAACTGACCTCTGTGCGTTATTTCAATTCCCTTAGCAACTCTGCCTAGGTTTTGTTGCAAAGTGACGTGATCACAATCTTATTGCTTATATAATCTTGCGTGCAGGCTGAAGAGGGGTTCTACTTCATGGGAGAGGATCTTTCCGGACTTCTTAAACAGAAGTTTCAGCTGTTAGTTGGCGATCAACCGGCCAGTCCTCGAGAGGTAGAAGTAGTGATGGGAAGGAAATTACAGGTATTTTTGTTTTGCCTTCATCTCGCACAAATGTATCAACCTGCAGTTTACTATTTTGTGCTGAAGAGTGTTTTGCATGGATTCTGTTGATTGATTAGGGGGAAAAACTTCAGATACCATTCCAGTAATTAAGCTTATCTGATATTCCTTGATCTTGTTTTTTCTTATTTTGTTGAATGTTAGGTTCCACTGGCTGCCGACGGGTGTGCCTACTTTCTCTTTGAGGAGCTGTGTGATAGACCCTTAGGTGCAGCTGATTATCTTGGGTTATTCAGTAAGTCTAAAACTGGAGCCGCCATACCTTGTCATTGCACTCGAGCTATTTCATGCTGCTTAGTCTTGATATGCAAATTTCATTGCAGAGAAATTTCATACATTGGCTCTGGAAGGTATACCCATTTTCGGGCTCCACAATAGAACTGCAGCTTACCGTTTTGTGACACTGGTTGATGTATATCTCGCCTCACCTCTCGAAAACCTTACAGGAATCACCTTTTGACGAATTGATTTCTCATCGGTTGAGATTAATTGCAGGTGATGTATGAGACCAAAGCCAGACTCCTATGCACGGCAGAGGGTAGCCCTCAAGAACTGCTCGAGAGAATAGTGACAATCTCTGACGCGCAGCAAATAGCACCTAGAACCTCTTCAAGATCAAGGAAGAGTGATGATCTTGACCTATGCGTGGACAACGAGCTTGGTTTTGCGAAAGACCGCGCTATTAGCAGGTAAAGCTCAAACATTTGTTAGTTTTTACTCTGTTTATACTCTAGACTGATGATTCCAAATGTATGTCACAGATTAACAGAGATGAACAGCAGAGAATACTTGGAACAACATTCAAGAATGTTGTTGGAGAAGCAGCAGCTTTCTTCTTAGTATTACATAGTGTGTGACCTGTTGGAACCATTGTGCTCTTATATATAATGCCTCAATGCAACTAAGGAACTTTATTTTTTTCTGATCATAATAGCAATCTTTAGATCTTATAATATTAGGTGATATTATTCATTTCTCTTGGAGTGATTCTCAGGCTTGTTACTTTGTGAGATTTATTTTGATTTTGCAATTTTAAAAGTTTTTCACACGTTTCCTCTATGGTTAGACTTTTGAGTCTTTGTTTATAGTTTGGTCAATATTGCAACATTAATAATTATTTGATATCAAACCTACCAAATAAGAATATCATTTAATAAACAACTCCTCCACCTCTTTGCCTTGTCCTTATAAGCATCATCAATTGAAAACTTAGGCACAAAAGACAAAAGCAGAGATGGGTGAGATCAAAGCGAGACGCATACTCATCTTCTCCATCATATTGTTCTTCTTCTTCTCTCATAACGTTCTTGTGTGTTCAGCAAACGAGCATGGCTCAAGGAATCTTGGAGTAGTGATGAAGAAACGGGTGAGATACAGAGGGTCTCGCAACACAACGTCCTCTTCTTCATCTACTATGTCCTCAGGCTCTTTCCATAGCGTCGCTGCTTCCTCTTTCCTGCTCGCTCTCCTTTTCTAGTTTCTGTTTGTGGTGATCGTCATTTACGTGTTCAGCAAGATTTCTTTTATTTGCTTTTCTATCTCTTGGATTGGTTTTGTAAATTTATCAATGGTCTTCACCTCTTCTTGTTATTCTTTAAAGATGTCTTTAATCTGCTTTTATTCTTGGATTGATTTTGTAAAATTTAGTAATAAGTTTTGGATTTAATTTGCTTTATCTCTCTGTTTTCTTTTTGGTTAAAAAATGGTAAAACTTTTAAATATCTTGATTCTAACCACTATGGTGAGAATCTAAACATTGCGTTTATGTTTTCTTTTTTGACACAAAAAACTATTCTATTATTATAATGGAAATCTCTATTTAATATCATTGTTGGTCTAACTATATGTTGAGAGTTTGTCGCAGGACATTGTCTTCTCCGACACTTGTCGCCTTTACACGTACCATCGGCCCGATTCTATAGTTGTTGCTGACCGAATTAATTTCATTGTTTTAGATTTGATTACGATTAAATAAAACAAAGTGTGCAAGGAGAAAAGCGAGCTTAAGAAAGTAAAAAATCTTGAAAATATCGAGATAAGAAAGATGAATCTTGAATCAATGAATGGAATAGATGAAATTAACAACGAGCGAAAACATTATAACAAAAAAAAACGAAAGAGCAAATGTATATCATTAAATCATCAAGGTGAATTAGCGTAGAAGAGAGGACGACGATACTCGTCGAAGAATTGATCACGATCAACGTAGACGATTGCATAGAGTGCGTAGATGATGCCCGGTATGTATCCAAGAAACGTTAAGATGAGACATATCATGAACTCCGTCTGCATAACAATATCATATCATATATAAGCTCTTTTGATCAAGATTCAAGAAAGAAACCAAGTTTTTAAAAGAGGGAGAGAAAGAACATACAGTGCAACAACCATGCCTTAGACAAACTCCGAGAGGTGGGATGAGTATGGCGATCATTATTTCACAGCAAATCTCACATCCATTTGCCATTTCTCAATGTTTTGATCCTTCTTCTTTTACCCTTTTTTGGGATCGTAAACACTAATATATAGAGGGGAGAAGAGACACGAAGAAACGATGACGTTTAACATCGTACCATCAATAAAAGATCAAAGTATCCTTAAAGATTTTTTGGGCCTTTACGGTTTTAGGACTTTTTTGACAAAAATTAAACCCGGCCGGCCCGTCTGAGAGGATTTGGGTCATTACACAGTATTCTTTTGTTAATATCCAGAAGGTTTAATTTTTCAACTCTCTCTTCAACTATTCTTTTGTTAATATCTAGAAGGTTTAGGACACGTAGACCTCTAATCCCTCAAAAATAGGA
This sequence comes from Anastatica hierochuntica, assembly GCA_900406275.1. NCBI lineage: Eukaryota > Viridiplantae > Streptophyta > Magnoliopsida > Brassicales > Brassicaceae > Anastatica > Anastatica hierochuntica. Next base: position 9,103 of record OVAN01001548.1, read on the forward strand.
CCAATCTATATACGATACTTGTATTTAGCGAATCAATCCCGCTCAACACGGTTCAAATTTGTGATTTCCTTTTTTACCATTGAGCCAACATTTTGGTGGTTTCTCTCTTCAACTTTTAGATAATTGCAACCAAAATGTTTGATATTTTGATTGATTAGATGCAATCTTCTCAGCCTCATGTTTACATTACTCTATACTCGAAAGCTGATTAGTGAAGAGTTTGAGGCAATTAAGATTTGGTTCCCTACTAAAAACATTATAAATATATAATTAAATATTACGATTTTAGTTTGGTGGAAAAAAAAATTACGATTTTAGTTTTATGCAAACAATGCAGATTCAAATTTTAATATTGTTTAAATTAGATAGAGGTGAAAAGGGTGAATGCCTTTTGGAATTGACTTTGGAGGAATACAAATTTGCGTTAATAGAGACGACCAACATACTTTAGTTAGTAGTCCTCCTTGGGATTCGACTACTCAATAATCATTTTATAAAAATTTAATTGCACATGGTGTAGACTGGATCTTATATTGTCCAATATTGACAACTTCTCTAGTCCTCAAGATTAATATTTTTAAAAATTTCTAGACCTCGGACAAAGGATTTAATTGGACAAAACATGAGGGCTAAGGGTTACATAACCAAAAAAAAAAAGAGCATAAGCATTTACATACACAAACATATGTCTTGTAGCTTCACGTGACTCTCTTTACCCCCAAGACAAAAAAATATTAAAATTGAAATCAGAGAAAGAGAAACATGCAGAGGATTAGGGGTAAAAGAGGAAACATAGAAGGAGAAGAAGAGAGACTATTTTGAAACTGAAGAGAGTCAACAGCTAAAGGCATGTTCTCTTGGTCAGGACTACACTTTGAGAGATGAGGAGGGTGTGGACTATACATAATGGCTCTTAACACAGCCGAAACGGTGGGAATATATGTCGTTTTGTTACGAGCTAGTAACCATGTGAGTCCCATTAGTTGACAATCTTTGCTCATCATTTTACTAGCTCTATCTGTTGTTGTCTTCTTGTTTCCTCCTCTTCCTTTGAGCTGTTTCCCATCCAAAAAAATGAAACAAAAACAAAAGTTTTTAAGTAAAAAACCAAAAATGAAAATGAGAAAAAGGTTGCTTGAGAGAAAGAGCAAAGTTTCAGAATTGCTCAGTGCTTTGGGTTATACAAAACAAGAAAGTTTCTGAAAAAAGCACATCTCCTATTGTTTGCAACCTAAAAGGATAGCCCAAAAGAAAAGAAAGAGAAAGAAAAAAAAAAACTATGTGCTTGTGTGTGTTTTGTCTGTCTCTTTCACCTAAACATAAACCCTAGCAAAAAAAAAAGATGGAATCCTAAATTTAACATTACAAAACTTTATAATTTCATAGTTTTAGAGAAGAAAATTCTCAAGAGAGTGACAGTTACTGAGATTCTCATGAAACATTTATTAGACTTTTTTAAGGATAAGAAAAAATTTCAATAAATGCTGTTGTGATTCTAAGGGGACATAAAGGATAAAAATTTAATGAAAAGAGTATAAAAATTGAACCTTTTGAAGAGCATTGAGACATCTAGTACAACCAGAGTAAGATGAGTTCCGACATTCTTTCTCGAGATTCTTGACGGCGGCTGTCGGAGTTGCGTTACGGAAGCCGGAGGAGACGTTGAAAGCGGCGGGGCAAGAGAGTGAGCTAATCTGATGGAGACGAATGCCACAGAAGCACAAGATTGGATCACAGCTCGAATTAGTCTGTGGGATCTTGACGTGTTTGGTCAAAAGGGCACTTTGCAATGTGTTGACACACTTCTGTGAGTCGTCGGGTCTCATGGGTTGGTCGGGGTCAGACGATTCCGGCGACGGAGCAGGAGCGGGAAGCTGGAGAGCGGAACGAGAGTGAGCTGCGAAGAGCCACGCGGCTAAAACAGGGCAACACCGGCTACGGTCAAGGTTTCTTCCGCACGCTTCATTGACGCCGCCGAAGAGCTCGTCGGAGAGGTCAAGTCGGCAACTTTGAGCTTGGGTCTCGACGGGAAAGGCCGGTACGGTGTTGGGTTGCACCGGTTCGACGAGAAGATTGCTGAAGACGGTGGTGAAGAGGAGAGAACAGAGGAGGAGGAGTAGAGTGAGAGTTCTCTTCATTAAGGCTAGTGTGAGAGAGAGAAAGAAAGAGAGTGTAGAGAGAAATGAATCGAACTCAAATCTCAATCTTTTAGATTTGTTAGATTCACGAAGAAAATCAGCCTTTCATTATTCACAATCTCTTCTCTCTCTTTTGTTATTTCCAAAGGACTATCGTGAAGAGAGAGAGAGAAGACAGAGATATGTGATGGGAAAAAAACAAAGAGATTCTTTACTTTGGCAGTTTCTGTTTTGTTTTAGACTTTCTGTTTTGTTTTAGACTCTATAATCCCTCAGTAAACGTGTTTAGTTCCGGAAATTATAAGGCTTCTGTCTATTAGGCTTGTCCTAATTAGTAACTAAAAGATCCATAACTAGGGACATTAGTAAATATATTGTATAATTCATATTAATATACATGCATAGTGATGTAGTTCATTTATAACATGTAGGCTTCACAATTTTTTCAAAACTATTGTGATGAGGAAGAAAAGAATAAAAGATATATGAATGGTGGAGAAAGAGAGTGAGACATGTTACGATGTAAGATGCTCATGGAGTATAATCACAGGAAGAAAAGGGTCAATTTCTAAATGACAAAACACAAAAAATACTAAACCTCAATCATATATTATATCATTGATTTGCTTTTTGAGTAATGACAAATCAAATTTTAAACCACTTTTTTCAAACGGGCAGGGGAAAGGGGCCCGGGACCCTCCTAGGGAAACGAACCGTCCGGGGGAAAAAAGTGAAACTCGAAAAGGCAGAGAGATAAAGGGCTCTCAAAGTTCCTAATCTTCCTCTTAAATAAGTTCCAAAATTCAACTAATAAAGCTTGGTTTGCTTACTTAATTGTCCATGGTAAATACCTCTCTCAATTTCAGAATTTTTATGGTGTTATGTTTTGCGTCCGAGCTAGATGATTTTCTAAAGTTTAAGTGTAATTTTTCGTGTTCTTACCATTCGGACTAGTAGTACTACCGAAAAGTCAGGAACTAGAGGTTCCATTTTCAGTTATGTAAGCACCGCGATTGTCGACTCGCGGAAAAAAATGGAAAAGAAAAATTCAATACATATAAATATGAGCTAGTTGACTCGTTTCTCAATTGATGAAGAAAAAGTAGAATGTAGCATGGCCTTTATATTGGGCTTTTCTGATGTACCATACCGTAAGATTTTGACCCACCAGCGAGACATAAAACTCATCCACTTTTTTTTTGTTTGATTCTTATGCTAAATACTTTAGAGAAAGCCATCTTTGTAGAACAAAGCACTGTGTGATATTGTATTCAATGTATTGCTTGGTTGTTTAACTCATAGTACTCTTCAATGCTAATTGAAAACGGTTTTTGTAGATGGTTAGGCTCAATTCGTAGCTTTGATTCACAAGAGAAATTCTTATAGGCTTGAATAAAATCTAACCTCACGTTTTTTATTTATTCATTTCATTCGCTCTCGAGGATAAACGTGGCTAAACATTTCGATTTACAGCTCGTTGTTGATTTATAAACTCCGTTGAGTTGATTGTGACACTCCCATGGATAGTGTATGTGGACATATGGAGCAAACTTAACGTCGCTTGCTTTAGCTTTTAATACGTTAAAATTTCATGAAAATCATATAGAATAAATATTTATCCTTGACAGAATAAAACAATAGCTCTTTATACATGAAACAATAACGAATGCAACCAAGAATCATAAGCGAAAGAAAAATATATATGTAGCATATATATATGTATATGCATATGGTGTTATTTTTAATTTAACATGAAGTCCTCGAAGACGAAATTTTCGGGAAAGCCAAAGTCAAAGAAATTGCTGGAGTTGGCTTCTGCTTCAATACTATTTTGTTGTGGAGAAGACTTTGGCGTTGACACGAGTGAGTCTAAGTCGAAACTCTCTGACAAAGGTGGTAATACATCCACAGGACCAACGTCGAATCTTTCGTTCATAGGCTCAAAAGATGAAGTTTCATTGTTTGTTGGGGTTGTACACTCGGTTTGTGGTTGAGACGAAACTGATGTAACCGGAGTACTTTGAAGATTTTGGTCGAGTTCAGATGCGTAAACTGGACTAGTGTTTTGAAGTTGGTGTTGAGGGGGCAAGAGAAGAGAGGCTAACCTCAATACATCAGGATTAAGCAGAGAAGATGCATGTGTTGCAAGTGATGATAAGTTTGGTTGATTCAAAAGTAGTCCTAAAAGTGAAGACAACTCAAGAAGATCAAGGCGTGGAGAGTGAGTAACAGGATCGATACCACTCCTTACAAGTCGTTTGCGAATATGAGTATTCCAATGGTTTTTAATTTCGTTATCGGTTCTTCCTGGTAGACGAGCTGCTATTGCTGACCACCTATATAATTCATCAACAATATTCGATATTAACGTGACATCTAGACATGTATTATCAATATATTATATAGTTTAGTAGAGTTGATGGCCTAAATATTGACATGGACGCATGCATACGTATGTTATCAACACACAAATAAAGAAGTTTTATGATATCAATCAATGAGGCTTACTTGTTTCCCATAACACTATGTAGCTGAATGATAGTTTCTTCTTCCTCGAATGAGAATCTTCCTCTTTTGATGTCCGGTCTTAGATAATTAGTCCATCGAAGGCGACAACTTTTTCCGCACCTTTGGAGTCCTATAATTTGTTACACAATACGACTTATAATTAGAACAAAACATATAATGAATGTGGATGTTTATATGCCTTACGTACCGGCATTTTTAGGCATAGTACGCCAATTTCCCGGACCGTGAAGTCGAATATAATCGATAAGTTTTTGATCCTCTTCGGGTGTCCATGGTCCCTTCTTCACTCCATTCTTGTCACAACAAGGTGTTCTTCCCATCTTCAATGGTTTTGTAATAGTTTGATTATGTTATGTAGATTAAAAAGATCGAAGAGTTAAGGAGAGTTCCTTAAGTTTCCAAAAGAGGAGTTTGAATTTTAGAAATGTCAATGTGAGGGTGGACACATTACCTTCTCCTGATCATTTGTTTATATAGGGATGTGAATGGGAAGAACTTTATTCATGTGGAAGAGAGCAAAGTCAATTTCATTAGGCATGGGCCTTGATGTGCCACGTGTCCTTTTGAACTTAATATTTATATACAAAAGCAAAATTATAAACCTGACCTATATCTTTTTTTACAGTATCATATTCTAGAAAGTAGAGAGTCCATGTGATAGCATGTGGATAACTAACTATGGTGATCAGAGAGTAGCTTTTTAATTTGTTTTTAATGATGAGCAAATCGCATACGTTGACTTTGTATATATAAAGAGCAGTTGACTTTACATGCAAAGTTGGTTCAAAAAAATTGTTGATAATACAATATGTTATGTTGAATTTTGTAACCCAAAAGCAGAGTTTCAAAGGTTAAGAGAGTGAGGGCGGTAAAGTAGTTGGATAATCTCATCAAATACGCATCAAATCTTTTCTCCAATAACGTGTTAATGTCGTATGCCTTGTGCTTTCAAAATTGATGAGAAGGCGAATTACTCATTAACATTTTACTTAACATGCAAGTTCAAAAATAGCATGCGATTGCTTGTGAAAGAGTCTTTACGAAGCAGCCATCCACGTAGGCACTAACAAGACAACAACAAAAACAAATAAAGTTTTTTTTTGTTAAATTGTTGGTGGAAAGCTGTACAACTAACTTTGAATTGCATATCCATTAAACCCTAAGAACCACACAGGCTTTCTCCGGAGTTCACACATAAGCTGTTGTCTGAATATTTAAAATATTTGGGTTCATGCAAAAGGAGACACGTCGAAGGAGATGATGATGTGTTGTGGGATTTGTCATTTCACTTATTTTTTTGTCATCACTACATCTACTTTTTAGGTTTGGTTTATGGATTGGTCAGCGTCAGAGATTGATATGACGTCAAGTCAAAGATTGTGTCAAGTCATCGCCTTGGCAGCTTATCGAACAAAGGCCCAAGTCCACTCCATTTTACTTAATGGGCCAATAATCTTATTCGTCACTTGTCTAAATAAGCCCATCAACAACGGGCTAAATAAATGTTTTTATGAGATGGGACTAAACTGGCGGTGGACATTATTTTTTGGGTTCGGTTAATTCTGCTCTTAAATTTTGAAACCATATTAGACCGATAAAATTTTGGTTTGGTTCGGTTCAGTTTATGTTCAGTCGATTTCGTTTTAACTGAAAGAAGTAACTACATGGATATAAATTTTTGGATATTTTTTAGTACTTCTAAATACTTTTATTTAATTTTTACTATTTTTTGTACTATTCGGTTATTCGAAATATTACTGTTCGGTTTAGTTGAGTCCTAATTCTTTCGGTTCTTAAAAAATTGGAACCATTTCGGATACTTTTCTTGCATGAGAGGCTAAATTCAGTATATGTGGTGGTACCAACTTGTCAAAACAGAGACAATAAACTAGCTCAATGTCATCAAACAAACTCGATGAACAGAGAGGACATCTATGTGTGTGGCAATATAAGAGATCTCATGAAAAAAGCAAGATCAACAATAGCCTGAGATTCCAATATGTGTTATTAGCATAGCAACAAAAAAACACACACATACATATAAGTAACGGTCGAAATATAGAGATAAAGAGCCACAAGTGGAATGGGAGATCACAAAAACTGTCTCCATCCAAATGCTAATGAGCATAACCCTAAGCTACAACTTACAATGTGAGGTTTAAAACCTTTTTCTCAAAAGAAAGGTCTCATGGGACATGAAAGAGTGGAAGAAGAAGATGAACAATCCGAAAAATGAGAACTGTCCAAATCATCCCAAAGAGGACTTTCAGGACCCCATCCTGATGTAACTGCATTATACCACGTCTCAGCCATACCTTCCTCTCTCCCGCCATCACTCGCCGTTACTTCCTTGCTCTCCAAGTTAACCTCGTTTGGCTGCGACGTTTCAGATTGTTTCTGATGCGACGAGCTCGACGCGCCATTTGGATCAACCACGTCATTTTCCTTATTCAAAAAATGCTCTGGAAAATTAAGTGTTGCGTTGTGGCCTCTAAATTTGAAGGCTTGACGGTCATAAGCCATGGCAGCTTCCTCGGCTGTATCAAAAGTACCAAGCCAGATACGTGCTCTGCTTCGCGGCATACGGATCTCAGCAACCCATTTTCCCCATTGCCGTTGTCTCACTCCTCTGTATAGCTTCCTTGCGCTGTACGGCTGAATAACTTGTTGGCTACTCATCATCATCGTCATTCTTCCTCTTGGACTCAGATTCAATGTATCACTCCAATACTTCACCATATACTGTTGCTGCTGTTGTTGTTGCGGACTAAACGAGATCATCTGATTTTGGCCTTGTATTGTCGGATCATGTTGTTGGTTAACCTGAACTTGTCCGAGTTGTTGTTGATTCTGAGCTATTGGATCGAAGGAAAAAGGTAAAGCCGCCAAAGAACAAGACGAAGAAGAAGGTAGACGATAACGTTTAGGTCGATGATCAAGAGTACTCCTTATCTTCTTCATAGATCTTGGAGAAGAAGAAGACGAAGTTTCTCCAAAAGAAGTATCGACATTTTTACCTTTGGTGATCAAAAGATTGAGTTCTTCGTCAAAGTCCATCTCTGCTTTTCCAAAACAGAGAGGAGTAGAAGACAAGAGTTAGAAAAGAAAATGTCTGTATTAGTTTTAGCAACAGAGAGGTGAATCCTTGGAGGTTTATATATGAGAGAAAGATTAGTATTTTGTCCCATTAATAAATTGACTATTTTAAATCTTGATACATAACTTAGGAGTTACTTAGATATTATTCTTCCTTTTGCTTTCACTCTAATAGTTAATTTGTCTTAGAAAGTTAATTAAGAAAATTATTAAGCATCTATAAAGAGAGATGTTGACACATCATAAGAAACACAACACGGATAGATACAACCATTCACGTCCGTACAACTATGTGTCTTTCTCTAATTTTTTGGACGGTGAACATTTTTCATTCATGCAGCCTATCCTTTCCCTTAATGTAATTATTATTATGCTAAAAGTCATAAGCTTCAAATATAAGATTAGGCTGTTAAAAATGTAAATAATGTAAGAGCTTACGGATTTTTTTTAAAATATAAATTGAAATGTAAATTTTGTTGATAATGGTCGGCTAATGATGTATGATAACATCCCATAAAGAGTTTACCAATTGATGACAACCATAATGTATATATTAATTAGGGCTAATAGATATTAAAACATTGATGATTTATAGTTATTAAATCTTCAGGGTCGGCTATTGATCAAACTAAGCTTTCAGTTTTTATGATATTTTGTTTTAGTCCCCACCACTCTCTAAAGAGATGCTCACATAAGACAAAACCGACCAAGTTTGACAAAAACAAATGTTATAATTTTATTTTTTATTATTTCTGAGACAAATTCATCTTTTTGAACATATTATAGATAATGGTTTAAAGATATATATCGAAATTCTTGCTAATTTCTTGCAATTTGCTAACTGAATTTGATGGTAACAACAAATAACAAAATTTGTTTCATTGGTTTGTCGTGTCAATTTATCATCACCTGGTCTTATACTATATTATTAGGGATAAGTATCCACATCGGAAGTTGCAAGGAATCCTAACTAATATATAAGTAATATGGGTCTCTCCATTCATTGTCAATTGGTTTTGAGTCAGAAACTCATGTAACTAAACATATAGAACTAAACATATAGAACGTGACAAGTGGGTATGTTCCATGGATTAAAGAGGGTAAATGCTAAGAGGTAAAAGAACTAAATAAAGCTATATAAACATTTATCTAATCCCATGAAGTTCGAAAGCCACATACAAAAGAAGAGATTAAATGTATTGGGGCCATCATCAATCACACCCCAAACCAAACAAATCTACGTTAAAAGATTAACATTCTGAAAAAAAAAGCTAGTGCATGTCCTCTTCTTTCCAACACTATTAGTTGATTGCTAACCAAGTGTGGATCTAAATTACTAAGTATCATAGATAATGAGGAGTGGTGGTGAAGTAGGTGAAGTCATGGTGGTGGACCCTTAGTTGTTTTAGCCAAGAATCAGCCACACTTAAAAGACAAAGCAACTTGTCATTGTCCCATAACTTCCCTTGCAATTTGTAAGTGGCCATCCCAAATGCATTCACACTTATCCTCTCCCTCTCTTCTTTCTTCACATCTAACACAATGGCAACAAAAAAATGAAAGAGAGGACTTTAGAAAGGAATGTGCACTTTCAATATATACCAAAGAAGAAAGTGAAAAATGCACCTTGGAAAGATGAGGATAGTGTATGGTAAGTGAGGAAGCAAGTAGATAAGCCTTTGATGCTTCGCTTCATGGGAATGTGATAGATTGGATACCAAGCAACAGCCATCCAACTCGCAGGAGATAGATCAACACTCCTCAATGACCTCAAGCCGGTGTGTCTTTCTCCCAACTCTTTGATCTGAAAAGCAGACAAAGACTTATGTCACCATTTCAAGAATGTGGTGAAAGTGATTCAAGAATCAACTACTCCATATTCATGCAAACAGGAGCTTGGAGAAGAATGTGGACAAAGAGCAAAACCTTATCCATGAGAGGGACTCTAGAGTAAGGAGTGCATCTCTCAAAATACTGCAAATAAGGGTAACCGAGAAGATCAAGAGGTTCTTGATGATCCAAACCATCTTCTGATGAAGAACAACCTTCCCATCTCCAATCATCGCTACACGACTCGCTCCCTGAGTCACCAGATTCAGTCTCCTCCCTCAATCACCATACCAAAAAACATCTTAGATTTTAAAGATCACGTGTTTCATACTTACAAAAACGTTCTAAAAATGTTACCTTAGAGCAACAAGAGTCGAATGAGAGGTGAAGATTTGGATCGCAGAGAGGTAAGGAACATAGTATTGAACCAATGTCTCACCGGTTTCGGAAACAATGGGTACACCTGCTCCATAAGCACTCCACTCATCGTAACAATCCCACAAATCTCGTAACTTGAAATACTCAACGCTCTCGCTCTCCAACGGGTGCCATAGGCCATTGAGGTTAACGCTCTGCTTCTGCCAAAAGATCATCCCAACACAAAGTTTAGATCCCAAAACTCAGAGGAAAGAAGATGACCCGTAAACGTTAAAAGGTTGAACCTTTGGGAGGGAAAAGGCAGAGACAATAGGTGTAGTGCAACGTAGGAATCTATCAAGGTTTGATTCATTGTCATAACCTATCATTATCATACAAACAGAGAGAAAAACGAAACTCGATAGAGAAAAACAGAGAGGAGGAAGGAGAGAGTTTTGCGGGATTCTCTTTCCTTGACGCTTAAAAATTGCTTTTTTATTGTAATAGCATTTGAGACTTTCACGGCAGAAATGTTAGAAACTGAGATCTCGGGAAAGACTTAACGAAAAGAGACAAAGTTTTTAAGAAAACTCCAAAGTAAAACTCTGTTTTTTAGTTTTTTCCCTTGAGAGAAAAAGGCAAAAATAAACAAGTAAATGTATATACTTTGAGAGAGAGAAAAAAATGAGTTGGGATATAGGTTAATATTTATAAACCAAACACCATGTGAGACCTATTCTTATGAAGCAGAGAGATTTAATATTGTTTGGTAGATAGATTCACCTGTCCCTCTCACAACTCTCCACCTTCTTCATTTATATTTTTCATTTGTTTTTAAAAAAATTAAGATAAGACTGAATCAGTTTTGTTACAGTGAGTAAAATGTGAAGAAGACAATAAAAACAGAGCAAAAAAACAGAGCTTTTTCGTATGTCTAAGATGATAATGATGAAGATATTACTACTTTGTTTATTTTTCATTTACATGGTGAAAAAGTATCGTTAACATAAATGGGACATGGAGCCAGACTTCCTAGCCTAGTAGCAAAGCACTTGCTCATCAAACCCGGAGTCGTAGATTCAAACCATCAGTCGTATGATGTGCGCGTAGACCCCGTGCGAGTGGCTATGAGCTATCGGATCGGCCCGTTGTGATCCGGATCCTTCATATATGGAGGATAAATTCTCGGAATTAGGAAAGGGCCGCTAGTCGACAAAAAAAAAAAAAAGGACATGTGTGACTGGATCAAATATATACAAAACATGTTTGACTTATTCAAATAGTCTTGAAAAGACTTTTGACATTGGTGGGTTTCTTTTGAATTCTATCAACAAAGAGATCAAACTTTTTCAATGTGGAAGCCATCATCCCGCTGACTCGTTCTAAAAAAAAAGTTAATAAAAAAAAAAAAAAACCCTAATTTTCAACCATTACAATAAATGGGCCTTTATTAGAAGGCCCAATAAGCCCAAATCCAGCTTATTATATGTTGACTAGTCAACTAAATATGGGGGAATTGGCAATGAAACTATCCATCTTCTTCTTCTTCCTTGTTCTTTCACTAGTCTCCTTCAAGTTACAAAATGGACGGTGAAGATCAACAGTGGTGGGGAACGGCGAGTCCATCAGCGGCGGCGGATGAGAAAGGAGGAGGACGTTTTGAGAGCTCAGTGAATGCTCTGTGGTTTGGTTTGGTGGCAACTTCAGTTTTAATCTTCATCTTCCTCTTAATAGCTATCTTTGAGAGGTTCTTGTTCATTCGACCAACAACATCATCAGCTCTCGATCAAAATGTTCCTCCTTTTGCTTCCCCTAAGGTTCCACACTCTATGCACTCTCCTCTCTTTTTGTCTTTTACATTTTTTTGTCAAAGTTTCATTACTCGAGTGAATATAAAAAGGATTGTTCTTTTGGCTTTGCATCTAATGAGATAGTGATCAAGATGATAACAAGCATCTTGCTTCTCTTTTAATCTTGGTGATGAGTGTGTGTAATGATGTGTTCATGATCAAGCTCGCTTAGTTTTAACCAAGTTTATGGTTAGGGAAGCTCTTATTTTTTTGTCGTATCTTTGAAATGTTGCAAAGTCCAAAAAAGGATTACATTAAATGTATATAAGTTATTGGGATACAAAATCCCATGATTCATGCAACGAGGTTTGAATATATGTAGAGTAAAGGAAAATATACTAAAAGATATGTGACACTTGTTTTTTGTTTTGCACACTTGTTGTCTTTTGCGAGATGATGTGACATAATCTTTGTGATGTAGATGGATGTATCTGATAGAGAGATATCTGTTTTGATGCCTGGAGAAGAAGTTCCAACGTTCATTGCTCAACCATGTCCTCCTTCGTCATCATCTTCAAGCTCTTTCTGAAACCCTTCTTCAAGTTTCAATTTTGTTACCATTAGCATGACTTTTTGACTATTATATGTAAAAAAGGACAAGTCTTTATGTAGTTTTAAACAAGAAGAGTAGTTTCTTTGTCTGCTGATCCTAGAGGAACAGAGCAGCAATCTCCACACAAGTAATAAAGATCTCTATGGAACTTGTGAAGCGTTGTGCAAAAGCAGAGGAGGCTCCTTTTGACTTTTACGAGAGTCGATGAAGAAAGCAACAAAATTGAAGATCTTCAAAGATTTTGGTTAATAATGTTACATTCCAAAATTTACAAAATCAAAGAAAGTGGAAAAAATCAAATCACATTATGTTAATGGGGAGAAGTAGAAAGATTCAGAGAAAGATGAAACATTCCATGGACACTTCAGGGTCCCTCGCCGACAAATCTTCCTTCTTTACATCAACAGCTTCTTTCTTCTCTTCCTTCTTCACTTCAACATCTACTTTTGCCTCTTCCTTCTTCACTTCAACATCTACTTTTGCCTCTTCCTTCTTCTTCTCCGGAGCTCCTCCTTCTCGCTTCTTCATGGGGCTCCTCCTTGCGGAGGCAGGAGACGGCGAACGACGCCTTGGACCACCATCTTGTAACCCATTCCGTCGGAGTGGAGCTCCGGAGTTCACATTTCGCCGGTTGTGGGCAGGGTTTGGTTGACTATCTCGGGCCAACCTAGGACGGAGATTCCCTTGAGGGGAGTGTCTTTCTCTCGGAGATCTAGAGACTCTGTCAGGCCGGCTCCGGCGAGAGGTAGGAGGAGGAGGACGGTGGGGTTTGCTGAGAGCGTCGTCTTCGAGGATTGAAGCAGCAGTAGCAGTAGTAGTAGCGGTGGAGAAGCTATGAGAAACACTGCAAATTTCAGATTTGTTGTGAGAGATCTCAGGGGTTTCCAGCGACGAAGGAGGAGGAAGGGTAGCTTCTAAATCTGGAGCTTTGGGTTCGTCGGCGACGGAGACCGCCGTAATAGGAACGGAAACAGGGGCGGAGACAGAGACGGACTGAACCACGACTTCTTTAACGGATTCTTCTTCGACGGGCGGAGGAATCTGGACGGCGGCGACAGGTGGGGCGGTGACTTTTCCGGCGCTCAAGCAGCATCCCATTTCTCTCTTAGCTTTTTAATTTTGCTCACTCTCACTCTCTCTCTTTCTGTCTCTCTCTCTCTCTCTCTCTCTCTCTCTTCGCTCACGAGTCACGAGAATCCAACATATACTTGTTATCCTTAGTGGGCCTGTTTCTTTTTAAAGGCCCATACCCACTTTGGGCTTTTGCGTAGTATTTTCTTTTTGTTATATTTTTAAGCTGCACAATATTACAATATTACAATATTTTAATCCACCTACTCTGACAAATTCGGCTTGAATCCGATCATTTATCTCATTCACATTTCCAAGACGAAAGCTTTTTTTAAAGAAAAATTACATTAAAAAAAAAAAAATTTAAAATGAACGTTGAGACAGTTGCAACAACAAGGACATTGCCTGAATCTGAAATCTTTAGTGCCACAAAAACAAAGACATGTAATGTAACAAACTAAGTCAAATTCTGAATAAACCAAAGAGCTTTCGTGTGCTTAGTGTCGTTGAGGAACTAAAGTACAAAGAAGGTGTTTATCATATGTAAACAACGTGACCACATGGTTCAATACGAAAGTGAAATGCTTTTGGTAGCTAGGACTTATCATTCATTGTTGACTATGGCATATGAAGTTTGTTGTCGTTGCAAAGTTCATCTACTATATCTGAATTTACTAATACCAACATAACTTTTCTCTACGTTAAAAAGACCAATAAAATAGTTTTTTACCAAAATAAACGAAAAAGTCAAATAAAGAAGAAACCGAAAAGGCCCATTAATTTGTACAAATCAAACCCAAGTTAGGAAATAAATAGTTTTAAATCCATAAATTCACTGCCCATCCGCAACAATGGAAGATACATATCATGTGCTTGGAAATTAAAAGAGCATGGACGTTGACACTTTCGCAAATGGTTGATAGTGTCACGTTTTAGACTCTTCACACGATTTAGATCTTTTAGAAAAATCGAGTAGTGGATTAGTCGACTGCTATACTTGCTCAAAGGAGTAAACCTCCTAATTATCAAAAGAAAAGAAACAAACATGGAACTAGAATAAAACTTTATACATCCACTATATACTCAACAACAACACTAATCTACTATTCAATAGCATTAAAAAAATGATTTCCTCGAACACACATGTACATACACATATAGAGAGATATTGACATTGGGGTTAGAGCACATTGCAGAATACCTAACAGACATAGATGTCAATGACGTCGTCGTCATGCACTTGGTTACTAGCTGTTTTATAGACAACTAGTATTTGATTACACTTGATTTTTTTTCACTTAAAGAACCAAACTTTATTATAAAAAAAACAAATAGCCAATAGGGAGTAAATGGCTCGGTTATCGAAGAAATCCTGAGGAAAATGGGAAGAGTTCAAGAATCTGCAGAACCTCCGAGAGAAAAAAAAGAACTTGAAATTAATGTTTCCTAAACACAAAGATGGTGAAGAAGAAGAAGTACATAGAAAGAAAGAAAAGAGTTAACATTATAAAAATCAAGAAGACCTGAAACACACTTAAACACACACACACACACCATATTCCTCAAAATCTTCTTCACTCTCTTGTGTCTTGTCACAAAAAGAGCCTTCTCTATCTCTTCACTCACCGCCTCTGTTCTCTGCTCTTATCAAAAACCATAGACATTCTCTCTCTCATACAATGTAGGTTGTATTTATGTGTATTGATACTATATAATATATGATTTTTTTTATAAAATTTAGAGGACCCATGTCCCACGAGTATTGTATTTTGTTGGCCAGCTAATTCGCATCCGCCAAATAAAAATCTCTCCTTTTTTTTTCTAAATCCAAAGGCCAAAGGCGTTCTCTTTCTTATTTCTCTCTCTCTCTCTTCTCTTTGCTTCTCTCGAAAAGCCCTTAATAAAGCTTTTGCTTTGTTATCAGATCTCTTCAACTTTTGAGATGCGTGCTTCTCTTTAGGGCTTTCCTTTTATACCCAAAAACGAGGCCTTTCTTCTTCTCTCATCTCCTCCTCTACTTCTCTCTCTCCTTTTTCTCTCATACGCTATAAGGAGAATCCAAAGAGACTGTTTGGGTTTGTGTGATGGCGAATGAGGTAGAGAGACAATGTGGGTCGATGTTGTTTAAGCAAGAGGAGCTACAAGAGATGAGTGGTGTTAATGTTGGTGGCGATTACGTTGAGGTTATGTGTGGTTGTACTAGTCACCGATACGGAGACGCCGTCGCTAGACTTAGGGTTTTCCCTAACGGCGATCTCGAAATCACCTGTGAATGCACTCCTGGCTGCGACGAAGGTCTCTCTTCTCTCTCTCTTCAGTCTGTTTCTCACGTTTGTCTTGTGATGCTTTTTGGCAGAATGGGTTTTTGATTTGTGTGCATGTTACATGTGAATGTGTGTGAGATTAAAACGTTTGATACCCATCTCGCTTTCTCTTGCTCATCTCTCGAGAATGTCTTTGTGTTATTTAAGCCAACGAGGGTTTGCGTTTTTTGGCTCTTAGTTTCTTTAGGTAGTGATGTCTTCGTTGAGCTCTTTGCGAAAGTTATTGGCTTTACTAGTTAGTTGTTGATCTCTGGCTAGTTAAAGCTAAGGTCTTTGATCATGGTTACATCTTATCAACAAGACTTCTCTTTTCTGAGAAACTAGCTACCATGGCTTTTGTTCATAGTTGATAATGACTCTTGATGAATGCTAGATCCATGTCTTTTTGGTTTTGATCTATACTAGTAATGGGTCTTTTGAATAGTGGCTAAGTTGTTAGCTTTGTTGACATATGATATATGATTCGTTTGTTTGTGTGCGTGTATACCTCTGATGTCAAAGTTTGACGCAGCAACTTCATTGCTATTATTAGTTCTCGTGACACCTTGTAGCCACTAATATATCATCTTGGGCTCTCTTGGATTAATGTGATTCTGACTTAGAACGTTTTCTTTTTGATTGTATGGTGTTAGATAAGTTAACACCTGCTGCATTCGAGAAGCATTCAGGAAGAGAAACAGCTAGGAAGTGGAAAAACAATGTGTGGGTAATTATAGGTGGCGAGAAGGTTCCATTGTCGAAGACAGTTTTGCTCAAGTACTACAATGAAGCGTCAAAGAAGTGCAATAGATCAAACAGATCACAAGGTGGAAAAGTTTTCCATAGAGATGAGTTTGTTGGTTGCAACGAGTGTGGGAAAGAGAGGAGATTCAAGTTAAGAAGCAGAGACGAATGCCGAGTTCACCACAATGCAATGGCGAATCCTAACTGGAAATGCTCAGACTTTCCATACGACAAGTGAGTTTCTTTCTCTTTGCGCTTGTGTTTTGATGAAGAGGAAGATTATGCATATGAGAAATGGTGTTGTTTTGTAGGTTAACATGTGAAGGAGAAGAAGAGAGAGGAAGCAGGAAAGTTTACAGAGGCTGCACACGGACACCAACTTGCAAAGGCTGCACTTCATGCGTTTGCTTTGGATGTGAGTTATGTCGTTTCTCTGATTGTAATTGCCAAACTTGTGTCGACTTCACAAGCAATGTCAAAGCTTGAAGAAAACTCACTCAAAAGAAAATGTCTTGTGTCTCTGACTTTGTTGGTTGCATTAAAAACTTATATATTCTATAACTTCCAAAAAACTGTTTTATCTTATCTATGTTATGGGTCGATTATTGAAGCAACTTCAAAAGTGGAATTTTCTAGAATAACATGCAGACGAGCATAGTGCATGTGTTTCGATTTTTTTTTTTGGTTAGTGGCAGAGAAAAAAGCAAAGAAGGTTACAGTTTATAATAGTTTTGTTGTTTATTTTATTAGCTGGTGACAGCTTTGAGAGAGATGAAGATGTCAATGGTTTTAGGAGATAGATAAGGAAAGACACTTTTTTTCTTAATACCCAAAATGCCCTGAGATGTTATCAACAAACAACATGTTGGGTTTGAAAGAATCTAGTTATGAATGAAAACATTAAAGCAAATTCAAAGGAGAAACAGAGCTCTAATTTTATTACATATATCTTCTACATCATTCTCATTGTGTAATGGTTTGTATGTACTTCTCTGTTTCTTCTTATAAGTTAGCTTTTGAGTTGCCTTGGATTAGTAGTTTAGTACTTTTGGTCTTACACTCTTACATGCTGATTGTATTGATAACACCACAAATGAATAGATGGCTAAGCTCACTTATCTGGGTTCGAAGTCGGGGTGATGTTTTTTTCAGCAAACTACTGATGACAAAAAAAAAACAGAGAAGAGAGTTAATAGTTGTGAATGGGCTGCAACAACTAGTTTGTGTTCACCAGAATTTATAAATTATACAAAAGAAAGAAGATTTCTTTTGCGATTTGGATATTATTCACAGCCCATTAGAAATAAACAGAGGCCCAGTTTTGGGGAACATCTTATTAGGGTTTTGCTAAAACACTACATAAAGGAATCATCTTCTTCCTCAGCACAAACTTACTCATGTGCGTTTCTTTTGTTATTTTTTCGTTTTCTGGTTTTGGGATGCGTTTGTGAGTTTATTGTTTTATTTGTTTAAGAATTGCCTCACAACACCTTTAGCTTGTTTTCGAGAATAATCAACGAAAATAATGTTAGTCATAGAGGCATATATTCAATTTCTGCGGTGTGTAAACGTGGAGGCACTCTTGTTTATAGTGTTGCCTCTAAAATTATCCGCTAAATCACAATTCTTTTTTTTGTCTGAGTTTTGAGATTGGCGGGTTTGATTAACATCAGAATCATTTGGAGCAAGTTTCAAAATTTATGAAATGAGTCAATGGGTTAATGAACAAAAAAGAAAAGAGTGTGTTTATGGATATTTCTCTAATCATCCTAATATTATCTTGAGGTTTAGTAAGAAACGATGTCTGGGTTTATCATCTGCAACTTTTTGAAGTACTCAAAATACTGATCGTAAGGAAATGTACAGATACTTAAAAATGCCAAGTTCTTGTTTTTGTTTCTCCTTTACATATCCAAATATTGTGTGAAACTGTTTAAAAATAGCTTTGAGAAAGCTGTTCTTCAAGGTCTCACTGAGGAATATGAAGAACAATACTTCATTTTGTTTTTGTGGGAGGAGGTCAAATCAAATGGAAAAGTCAAACAAATACCTCATGGATTGATAGTGTGGTCCACTGGAGTTGGAACCCGTTCAGTGAGCAGTGGCCTCATGGAAGAGGCAGACGTTCGTTGGCTGCCAATGAGTGGTTACATGTGAAAGGATGTTAGAATGTTTAAGCAGTTGGAGATTGTGCCTCCATAGCTCAACATAAAATCATGGGAGGGGCCTGGGGATTTGGTTTCAGCTGGATGAAGCACACAGTAGTTGTGGTATTTTGTTTATGCCAGGTAAGTGCTGAGAACACATATGATTTGGTGAATGCAACAAGCAAGTTAGCTGGCGAACGAGGGCTCTGGTGGTGTCGGACTGGACAAGAAGATACATATTCGGGAGGGATTCAAGCCGCATTTGAGCCAATACTGCATTTTATAATGTGTATGTAAGATTTGTCCTCAGGGGAAACAAAGATTCAGTCTCTCTCTATGTTTTTGTGTGTAATTACGACAAAGCTGTGTGTGGTCTTCTTGTTTCTACTAAGCAAAAGCCTTTAGGAGCCAACATTTATAAAAAGATTAAAAAACTCACAATCTTGTTGTGTGTATTTAGACATTAAGCATCCCAAAAAAGATGCAGAAACCTTCTTGCTCTACAGGCAAGATGCAAGCAGAGTAACAAATCAAAACCAAACCAAATTCACAATCAAAGTAACCACAATAAGAGTTGTGGTTTGTAATACTCAAACTGATGACATTTCTATAACCATTTCATTCTTCAAACCTCAGAAGCTGGCAAAAGGTGAAACTCCGATTCTTGCCTTCCAAATCCGCAACCCTTTTGGCTGCACCTGAATCACGAGGACTCTCGCCTACACGACGAAGTGTTCTGATCTTAGGCAGCTCTTTGCCTATAGGAGTCTCATCATTCACACCACTGCTATACAGGTCAAGTTCACTTGGAATCTCCCATCTCTTCTTCACTCTCCCCTCACTCTTGATGTTTTCATCAGAAGCTCTTCTCTTCTCTGACCGATGATTCTCTTTCTCTTCGTTCTCAGGCAACGAACGTTTCCTTACATCTTTCTCCTTCGTTTGCGTTTTGCTCATCTGACTATACCTGCTAGCCACAACTCTCCCTTGTTTCAATGGCTTTCTTGAAGAAACATTCTTTTCTTCTTCTTTAAAGAGCTTCTTAGGCTGGATTGATAAGAGAACTCCTTCGTCTTTCTTCACTCCTCGCTTTAAACCACCCACTGTAGTCGCTGCTTGCTTTACAGTAATCTTCGATGCAGCTCTGCGAGATCTTGGACTAAGACTCAAACTCGTTCTTCCTCTTGCTTTCGTAACTTTGCCTTCCTCGATGCCAGGAAGCTTAAAGAAACAAGACTTGCGTCGATTCTGAGCCGATTGAAGAGGAGTCGTCATCGTTTCGGCTTTCTTCGAAGCCGAAAATATCTCCCCTGGTCCAAGGCTAACTCCTCTGCGAGTTGGTTTCGATTTAGTTCCTGCGAGAGACGAATCGTCGATTTTGACACTTTGTTTCGGTGGTTCCATGAACTTCGCCGGAACGATTCTTCCTCTCATAGCAACACTTCTTGCAATTTGCTCGGCTTTCTCTAGCCGGAGCGATTCCAATTTGGTCGATAAGCGGCCGATCTCCTTCTCTACCTCTTCGATCTCCGCATCAATGTCCCGATCATCGCGCTTTTTGATCTGATCTCCTCCGAATTTGGCCTTCACGGACTTGGATTTTGCCGAAGAAGCTTCACTCAAAGCCCTAGGTGGTGGCTTTTCTTGGACATTATCGGTGATTGAGACAGAGGATTGAATCGAAGAAGAAACCGAAAATGTAATTCGATTCTCCTTGCTGTTATCATCATCGGAGTTGAATGATTTGTTGATGAAATCGGGAGGAAGGTTAAACCAAGAATCTTCAATGGCGGAATCTCCATCGTCGAAAGCAGCGTTGTTCCAGATCTGAAGCTCTGGATCGTTAAGCGATTCGGTAGCGTGAATTGAATTCATTTTTGGGAGAGAGATAGAGATCGATTTCTGAAGGAGTTTTGAGAGTGAATCGAGTGTTATTGGAGGAGGAAGAAGAAGAAGAAGAGAGTATTTCGTGGGGAATATTTGACCGTTGGGAAGAGAAGGAGAGACGTTACTTCATTTTGCATTTAGGGAGGAGCGTCGTGAGATTTGGACCGTTGGATGGACCTAACACGCTGACGCTCCGATTTGATTCAAAGCAAAGTTATGTCGAGTACATACAAATATGGGCCTGGGCCCAATATTATTTGGGCGTGGACCCAATATTGTTTGGGCCTTATTTAGGCCTCACAAATTAGTATAATTTCGGTTTAATCTAAGATTAATTTGGACCTACCATAATAATGACGACAAAAGAAAATGATACAAACATTTGTGGAGTAAGTGACTTGTCTGTCTCATTGGATAATGATGTTTTTGGAATCTTTTGTGATTATTGTTTAATTTAAGGATTCACATTTCACTGTGGATAAAGTTGACATTAGTAGTAATCACTAATCAAAGATCTCCAATTAATAAAAATTTGTTTGATGAGAACTCCATGTTTTGATAAAGCTTTCATTTTTTATTTTTTTTACAAACATTCTAATATTTACACAGATGAAAACAACCTAACAATATACACAGTTATCATCGAAATATATGACTCGCTTTCTCTTGACTCAGTGAGTCCATTGAACGAGTCAAGCATCATCTAAAGAAAAACAATTTAGCCTTGGCTCCAGCAGTTGAGGTACATGACCTGGCGGATGGAGTCATCAGGAGTGGAGGTACGTCGTCTTTCTTCCATGGGGTTACCGTCTACAGCGAGATCCGCGGCGGAGAGAGGGCGGAGATCTGTGGTAAGTCTCCGTTGGAGACGGTGAGCAGAGCTGAGACCGGTTTTTAACTTGACACCGTGATCGGCGTTTCCTTGAACAGCCACGAACGATGCAGCCATCCACAACTTGTTTAGATAACTCATGTTTCAGTGATTTATAAGATGAGAGAAGCTTTTTGAGAAATGGTGAGATTAGTTTGTTGGAAGATGAAGTGAAGGATATGTTTCTATTTATAGAAGAGGAAGCTTGGTCTTGGGGGTAAATTGGTAAATTCTCAAAGAAGTTGAGAGTGGGTGAGTAATGTTAACAAGTGGCGGCTTTAGAGGGTCCTATCCTCAAGATGACTCATCTTTTTCTCAATTATGGATTCTTCAATTTGGGCCCCACCCATATTGTATTTTTTTTGTTTTAGCGAGTTATGTTAATTTGTCACTTACTTATTTTGTTTTTTACTATAAGGTTTTAAAGATAATTTGGATACATTATGGGGGAATGCCTAGAGACTTGAGTAGAGTCCATGAGGCATTTGCTGACGTGGGAGCTGGTTATTGGGTTAGCCACGTGCGTCCTTCACGTGCTATCACCTCTTACTAAATGCTTCTTGTCCCTTATGCATGCATCTCGGTTACTATATGCCTATTTGCTTAAAGTGCTCTCTGATCGAACCAATGACATTTCCTTTTCTATTTGGAACATATTTCAAGTTAAGTAAGACGTAAATGCTTTTAGAAATGCGAACATTATAAATCACAAACCTAGTGAGGTTAACTTAATAAGAGGGTTATTTAAGAAAGTGCGAACAAATGCAAATGAATGCTCTGTTCTTCAACGTTTAATTCAATTCCTAATGTGGTAGATGAATATAGTAGATATCTAACTATGGCTAAAGGTAGATAACTAAATGTCATTAATCATCGTCTTTCTGTGATTCTGACTTGGAAACATGATAAAATGGAGTTAGTTTTGTTAGGAACTTGGGACATGGTGTCGTTCACATGTTATGGGTTTGGTTCTTCTATTCTAAGCATGTTATTTACAATGTCATATTCTCTTGCCCATAAATCTTGGACTGACCAAATACCTCATGGGCTCATAAGACATATTATTGCATTTGGCTATGATCACTTATACTTTTTTTTCCCATCTTTCTGATCCGCATATGTCAATTCTCAATCTAATAAATACTATACCTAGCCAAAATGACTAGTAACACGAGGACTATCTCAATGTCTGATCTTGATATTTTGGCTCTAATTGGTCAGCTCAAATGGACATTCACCTTGAGGAGAATGAAAATGAGAAAAGGAGATGTGTGATCAGATCATAGCCGAAACCGCAAAATTCAAGAAAGGTTTGTATAAGAGAAAGTGAAAAAGAACATCGGAACCAACAAGGTTAAGACACATTCCTCTGACTTCACTTGCTTCTCTTTTTTTCAGGTTGTGTATAATGAAAACATGTGATTGTTCTTGTCTCTCGCATCTTTACTTGGTTAGTTGGGGACAAACCCAAAGATGGAATTGCTGAAACAGAGGAACCCAAAGCTTCTGCCTCGAGTGAAGAGTAAACAAAACAAAACGCTCCTTAACATTTTTTAATCTTCTTGGCTTTTGAGTCAAAGATAACTCTGTTCTTATAGACTTTTCGATCGTCATTTTGAAAATTGTGAACAGAATTTTCGATACTATATATATTATATAGGAAAAAACACAAGCTCTATCTCCTCTTTGGAGATGGCTACAATGACTCCTAAACACTCACCACATCACAAACACACGCACACACAGAGTACAACAAGAAAGATGAAGACGAGAGAACGCACGATGAGCCGGTTTATTATGATGTACTTTGCTTAGCATTGCCATCCTAGGCCAGCAGTTACTCTCAAATTGTTCACTCTTCCGAAAAAAAGATCACACAAGCAACGGTAGGATATTAATCCTTAGTTATATATGTAGAGAGTTCGTTCAGAGAACAGGGGAGAAGTTGAGACGTGAAGTGTAAGTTGCTTTCGGAGCCCAATTTCGGGGAACAACGTCAGCAGCGGAGAGTGTTCTACCGGCGGAAAAAGTAGTGAGCTTGATGGAGAATGGTCCCTTGAGTGGTCCTCCAACAATACACCAGTTAGCTCCCCATATATGCTTCATCTCTAACCATTCCCTTGCTCCTGCCTGCACCAACACTCACACACAAACACACAAAAGAAGCCCATCTTTATTGTTACTTTAGTAGTCTTTAGTGGTGTGTACTTTACTAGTTGGTCAATAAATATTCATGATTGTGCTCACTCCCACTAACACTTTTCCTCCTTTTTATAAAAAAGATAAGGACTTTAAAGTGGAAGTGAATCACTGAGGGAAGGAAAAAAAGAGAGAGTACTTGGCGAATATGCATGGAGCCAATGTCGCCTTCTCCATCTTCAAACTCGACCAACAAAGATAACCAAAACTCTGTTGATCCTTCGTTCACATGGAATGCTATGTTCTTCCCTCTATACTTGCATGCAGTCCTTTTTTAAAAAAATGCAAAATGAAAATAAAGTAAGATAAAATGGTCAACGGTCAAAAAAGGAAGACCACTAAAAAGGAGATTCGCCGTTAAAGTTACATCTATTGTTTATTCCATTCACACAAAACCATTTGCTACAAAAAAAAATAAAACTCCTACTCGTGCACTGTCACGAGCTAGTTATTAGAACATTAATAATGAGTAACAATTAATCAATTTATACGTACCGGCGGTATTTAACCGGGATTTGACCACGGTTACGGAGGGGGCCGGATTCTCCGGAGATAGCTAAGCGGCCGAAGGCGGCGCCACTGAGATCAAAATGTGTGTTGGTTTTGGAGCAGCCCGGACACTCGTCGGTAACAATGACGGTAACGGCTCTCCGGGAACATATACTTTTATCCAAGCACCGAACTTTGTAACAAGCGCCACAACCTTCACCGTTTCTGAAGAGAATTGGATTCACCGCCCCAACTCTCGCATGAAACGGCTTCACATCCACCAATGTACCGTACCCACAAGCTCCTCCTACAATTTTTAACACAATTACGACATTAAAGTAACCCCGAGAGAGTTTTTGTTTTTTTTTATCAGGAGGTTCAGAGTTCGTGGATTTCTAATCAACCTAGACCCCAATTGTTTTAGTCACTCATGAGTGAGTGACATTGTGAGTGTTGAGATAGTTAGTTATTGTGTTGTAATTACCATCGCTGCCATCGCCGTTTGGGTTACCGTACCACGTGGCTACTGCCGGAAGCCAATGAGCGTCTGACACGTGACGACTGGAGTGGCGATTGGTGATGAACAAAGCAGAGGATCCAACGAGTAGCTGTAGGAGAATGTAGAGAGTGGCTGAGATGGCCGGAGGAAGCTGCATTTCGCCGGAGATGAGGCGACTGTGTAACTTCCCGACCAAACTCAGAGCAGCAAAGATCTGCGTGGGAAAACGAAAGATGTTAATTTGCCGACACTGAGTTATGTGTAGTTGATATTGTCAGTGTTGTTATATATAAAGAAGAAGCTTTCTTTATCTCTTTTTGTTTAATGTTTTTACCGGTTTAGTCCCTGTGCCATTGCTATTATTTACGGTAAGATGCCACTCTAACGGAACCTACCGACAGTTAAGGCGTCGATTTCGCACGATTCAGCGTGTTATTGTCAGAGAGACCTAAAGGGTAAAGTTGTAATTTTGTTGACTTGACCGTTGAAATTTCCCGCAGATTCTGTGGCGGAATCCGTTAAGACATGACTTCCCTTTGCAGTCATGCTAAGTAATTACTTATTAGTGTTCCACAAATTTAGTTTCATACTAATTAACTATTTATCGATTGAAGTACACAATTTGGAGACGATATTAGAACGTGTGAAAGAGTGGTGTAAATAAATGGCGGTAAAATCAAAATTTGTCAGTATAATAGAGAATGACGACAATTGAATCCACATGAAATAAATGAATCGCATAATTAACTAGTTTAGTGTAAACAATAGAATCTTATACATTAAGTTTAATAGTATATTTATTATGAAGTATGGAAAATACAAAGTATCACGTGTTTACTACAATTATGTGTGGGTAGAATGTGACAAATAAATTAATTAGGGGTTGAATGTGGAAGATAGAGAAAAGCTAGGAGTCAAATTGAAAATAATGATGAATTAGTTTCTCGTTTATTTATTTTTAATTTGTTGAAGTTTATCCGTTTAGCGAGACTCATCGGGACGAGAGCATCTCCTTTATAAAATTCGAATCTCCATACCTTATAATAAAACTCATGAGTAGATCTCCACCGTTCATTAATTTACCATCTACAATCCAACGGTTAATCATAAATGAATACTTTTTTCTGTGAATATTTAAATACTTTTCACGAGATGAGGACAAAAGCTATTTCTTCAATTTCGGTTAAACATCATCGTCTTTCTTCTCTCCTCTGAAACATTTTTTCTCGTCGTTTCTTTTTCCATTTTCCGTCAATTCGGAACCCTAAAGAGAGAGATTTTGCTCGCGAGTTCCGCGTGAAAGACATGATGATGTTGGCGATGGACTCGCGTTCTTCTTCTCTCCATCTTCATCTCTCGATCTCTCGCGTTGACCTTGTTGCTTGTGTACGAATGAAACGATTCCCGGCGAGTCCTGTTCCTAATACGCCTCGAATATCTATAAGCAGATTCTGTTGATTCGACTCTTTCTCTCTCTCTTTGGTTTCTTTTTCTTCGCGGTTTTTGTTTTGCTTGCATCTGAATTTCGAGATCCAATCGAAGCCGTGATTCAAGTAGCGTCTTGTTTAGTCTTTCTCGAAGCTAGTGCTCTTGCTGGTTAAGAACGTGTCTAGGATTTGGATTTCGATGATGGTGTTTGTTGATTGTTCTAGTAGAATTGTGGCTCCTTAGGGTTAGGGTTTGTAGTTCGTATCAGAATTGTGGATTTGGGGGTTATTAATCGTTAAGTTGTTTGCTTTTGTTGGATCTCTGAATGGCTGAGAGTAAAGAGTTAGGGTTACCAAAGACTGCTATTAGTTTGAGAGAGCAATTAGCTAGAACTACTCTGAGGAATTTGAGGTCACAAGGACATACTTATATTGAGCTACGTGAAGATGGGAAACGGTTCGTTTTCTTCTGCACTCTGTGTCTTGCTCCGTGCTACAGCGACACGATATTGCTTGGACACTTGAATGGGAACCTTCACAATGAGAGATTATCATGCGCCAAGGTCACACTTCTTGGAGCGAATCCGTGGCCTTTCAACGATGGTGTCCTTTTCTTCGATAGTTCAACTGGCCACGAGGAGAAAACTCCAATCTCTGATGGTGCAGGTGTTCCCGATTCTTTGCAGCTTGGCAGTGACGATAATAGATTTGCTATTGTTAGGTATGATGCCAAAAGGATAAGAGGTTCGCGTGAAGATAATCAACTTGGTGGGGACGCTGATGATGAACCTATTCACCGTGCAGATAATCTGCTAATCTCTGGTTTGCTGATCAAGGAGAGAACTATTGACGTGGAAGCAAAGTTCATTGGGTTTGGCCAGATAGCTGCTAGGTTGTTTGAAACAAAAGGACGCACTACTTGGATTGATAAACTATGGTGTGAGTGGTTAGGAGACGAGGGTTCTTCAGATGAAGAGAAGGCTACGGTCCCAGAGCATGACTTTGCTATTGTGACATTCTCCTACTTCTACAATTTGGGTAGGCTGGGTTTGCTTGACACTCCCAGCTGTCTTCTCACTTCTAGTCAGTCAGTAGAATCAGGTAATGGCGAGGATAATGGCAGGAAGAGAAAGAAGTCTTTTTCAGATCCAGAGGACACCAGTGAATCTCTGTGTAGCCAGTATGACTCTTCTGAGGAGGTTTCTTCAGCTCGTAATTCAAACTCTTCACGAGCACTAGTAGCTGATTATGATGATGATCTCTTCGACAAAAGAATCATCAAGAACAGAGCAGTGAGACGGGAGCTGAGGAGGCAGCAGAGGTTATTTTCTGAAAGGATATGCGAAGTCTGTAAGCAAAAGATGCTTCCAGGTAAAGATGCGGCAGCAATACTAAACCTGAAAACTGGAAAACTTGTGTGCAGCAGCAGAAACCTCCTGGGGGCGTTTCACCTATTCCACGTGTCTTGTGTCATACATTGGTTTCTCTTCTGCGAGAGTGAGATACTCGGTAGCAAGATGGTGGCCGGAAGAGGAAAAAAGAGATGTACAAAGCACGGTACTAATGGGAAGTGGACTGATCTGTTAAACGATGCGAGCTGGCAGATATTCTCGGTGTTCTGTCCAGAATGCCAAGGCACAGGCATAAATATCCAAGGAGGCGTGATTGAGAGGGACACGTTTCCCCTCTCTCAGGTATATATCTGATTTACTCACACTCACTCTATGAGCAAACTCTTGTTATCGTGTTGGGAATATAACATACATACATAATAACTTGCAATGTGGTAGACATGGAGGTTCCAGGTGAAAGTGAGCGAAGGTAGAAAAGCATGGGTGAAGAATCCGGAGATGTTAAAGAACTGCTCAACAGGTTTTCATTTTCCTCGGCTGGCTGAAGAGTCGGGTCAGGGTCGGGCTCAGGTAATATATCACTACACACACATTGTCCATACCTGCTGTCTGGTAATATAACTTAAGTGTGGTTGTAAATCGAAAGATGAAAAATGTGGTATGCAGGAGGAGAGAGTGCAGAGGATGAAACTGGTTCGGTTCTACCGAGTGGATCTGTGATGTTAGTGTAGGTAACAAGCAGGCAGATACATTCATTTCTCTGCGTTGCGTGTGTGTAAATAAGGGCTTGGTTACTCGTAATTTACAGTGTTCTCTCTGTAAATTCGCTATTACTTTTGCTTTGTTACTTTTGAAGCCCAATCAATTGACTCTTTTGTCTTCCCTTATTTGTCGTAAAACTGACTCATAACTCATGTCACTCTGCTCTATGCTTTTAATGAAAAGATCATTTCCAATTTACTGTGTCACCCTCTCTTTAACCTCACTTTAACGTTTTTGTTTACAACATTTTGAAAATGTATAAGCAACGCAATTTGCGCATTACATTCTAATGCCACTGTCATCTTTCGGCTCGTAGATATATTGAGTTGAAGATAAGTCTTTCTCTTTTCATCCTCTCATTGCATTATTAATACTATTATCATATCGACGCATACATACATAAAACCAATTGGTCCCATTTCTTGATCTGGACTTATACTATGAGAACATTTAACACCCTTACGTATACACTCACGCTCTTAGTTAGATCCGTATATATATGTATACACACTCCAATTAAAATAGAATTAGGCACATAGTCATGAAGCAAAGTAGGAACAAGTAAACTCTGCTTAGTGACTCCTCTGCTCGCATTGCCCGCCACCTAAAACTCGTTGCACCATTACTCCGATACGGTGCAACAACGTTGCTAGACGGCTCTCCAAATAGTCTCCGGTATACCATTTCGCACACCACGCCCATCACCGGATCAGGCATTCTATACATGTACCGTTGACTCTCACTTTCACCTAAACGTCGACCAACTCTTCCCAAGTCATTAGTCGGACCAGATGGTCTTTCCGGCACGTTTGAACCGGAACAGGGAGTTCTCCGTCCCCGGCCGTAGATCGGGACAATTGTAGCGTCAGAGACGCTGGATTTGCAGACCGGACATCTTGGGGATTCCTTCTTACCGTATTGACCAAGGCGTTGTCTGGAACTGTTGGTGGAATAAACCCACTTGTAAATGCAGGGCCAGCAAAACAAGTGACCGCATAAAGTCACGACAGGGTCTTGAACCTGATCCAAACATATGTTGCAGTCGAAGTCTCCTCCAGAATCAACCATTGTTGCCTCTTCACCGTTCTCTATCTCCATTCTACTGTAACGTACAAGACAAGTTGACTAGTCATTATAATAAGAAGAAAGGATCTTTAATAAGTTGGAGTCATGAAGACTTAACCTAATTACTTTGGGTTTCTGACGCTTTGCTCTGTTTTAACTTTACGTGTTTATTCGTGTATAATCATTGAAGGAAAAAAAACTAAATCATTCAAGAAAAGGAGTGATAAATTAAAAACAAAAAATGATAAACGAATAGAAAAAACTAATCAAAACACACCACAAAGTGTTGATTCGTATGATCTTTAGTATTTAGAATAGCATCTTCTTGTACGTAGTAACTCAAGAACGATGCAGATCTATTACTTATATGCTTTTATATATATATAGGAGAAAAGAGAGACATACCCTTTGGAGATAGTGTAAGTGTCGATGGATCACTTCGGTGCTAAGTTTATGAGACAATGGTCGGAGGATCAACAAAGAAGATAATTATTAGTTTTGGTTTCGGAGAAGGCAGAAATGGTTAGAGAATACATTAGATCAAGGGTGGTGCAGAAGCAATAGATTTTATTATATACTATAAACAGAAATTTTTTTTTTTTTTTATTTAGGTGTGAAATTAAATTCCGGAAAAGTTATTATTATTTCAAAGAAGAAACGTCTACCTCATTAGAAATAAAGTAGATAAAGTAACGAAACTCCATTCTTCTATTTTTTGAGTTTTTCTCTTAACTTTTTAGAAAATAACTTCCTAAATCATTTTCTTTATTTGACGGAAAAGTCACCATCGTTTTTAAAGAACAAGCAAAATAATATAAAGTATTTTTATTCAATGCTAGTAATATTTACAGGAAAATAATTATTTCGTTGAGCAAAAATACAACTGAAATTGGAAATGCCACATGATTTTTTTTTAAAAAAAAATTGAAAATTGCAAAATTTCTGCATAAACTTATAGTTAAACACATGAGATAAAATGTGGCTCTCAAAAGAAATGGCAGTTTCTGTTTCTGGCGACACCATAGAGGCTTGATTACGTGGCACTCTTTGGCTGCAAACGTTACGCCATTAACTTATTCCCTGTATATTTTTTTTTCGGTAATCCAGATCACAACGGACCGATCCGGTGACCCTTAATCCCACACAGGAGAATCGGATCACAATGGATCGATTTGGTGGCCCTTTAAACCCTACACGGAGCAAACTCGCACAAACGCGAGTATCGGGTTCGAAACCACGACCCAAAACTTGATTTTTCATTTCTCAAATTGAAAATTGAAAATTATGTTTATTTCAATAATTTAATCCTAAAAGCATAATCTTACTTAATTTGTGATTATTAGGTGTTGAGTCAGTGGCTTATTTAAGTTGGAATTAGAGAAATAAACTTATCAACCACAAAGATAATTAGGTTAAACGTCACGGAAGCAACAAAAAAAAGAGATAAAAAGGAGCCACATGATCATATCACAACCCGAAATTAACTCGAAATACATAAAGCATTGCCTTAAAATTCTTAATCGTTGCAACGTCACAATTATGTCTTAAATCTAATGATTAAAAATTAGGTTGTAGAAGATTCAATGTTACCAAATCTGCGATCTATTACATTTTTGTGCTTTATCAACACTACAAGAAAACACGCGATTTGCGAG
>OVAN01001549.1:0-39916 GCA_900406275.1 Anastatica hierochuntica
AACTAATAGATTGAAAGAATCCGATCTGAAATTGATCAAGTTTTACAAGAAGTCCAAGATAAAAAAAAGTCAACGACCAAGCCTAACCAATGGTTCTCTCGAATTCTGAATGGGCCATAAACGAAATCAATCTCTCTAAACCACGTAGGGCGACCCCATCCATGGGCGACTCGTTTCAGATGAGAAAAGGAAATCGCCTTTGTTGACAGCCTTTGACCATAGTAGGTAATTTCAGTTTAACTCAAAGGGAAAACAATAAGGGAGAAAGTCAAATTGATGGTCAAGGTTGTTGTCGCGACGAAGCTAGACAAAGCGAACAAGCATGTCCATATCCTAAAAAGTAATAATTAGTAGTCAGACAATATGCATAAACATATTCATGGAGTAACTTTTTATCTTAATATGACATTTGGTTAGAAGGATGCGCAGAAACACAATGTTATCAATGTCGATGTCCGAGCCAACTTTATAGGCGCTAAAAAATAAAACCACAAAGTTCTACTATATTGGAAGTGAGAATGGTAGAGTCAAGCACTTGATCAAAGAGTTTGAAGAGATAAAAAAAAAAAGAGTTTTGTAAAACAAATAGAGAAAGAAGACAATGAAAAAGTTGATATGATGATGTAGAAAGCATAAAGAGAAATGGCAAAGAAGATTCTGGAAAAGTTCAACAAAAGAGAAATTTCAAAGGCGCCTAACGAAACTTTAATGGCAGCTAATGAAGTATTGAAAAGGGCTTGGACAAGTACAAGGAGGCTGTGAAAGATTAGAAAAAAAAGGAAACTGGAGAAGTTGAACATGAAGAAGAAGCCGGAGGAGACAACGGAACATGAGGAAAAGAAGTAATAAGACTTTGATTATAGTTAAAGAGTATATGTGTTTCTTCAATGAACGATTATTTTTATTTTTTTAATAAATTAATGATAATATTTTTAGATTTTCTTTTATTATTGTTTTGATGATTTCTTTCTTGCATTATATTCGTCTAATCTAAATCGTCGAGACTAAGACTTTCATATAATGATGTTTTCTCTTCTTATTAATTAATTAAAATCCAAAAAAGATTTGGAAAATTTACAATATTAAACTTTGTGAAATTTCTGTACGAAACAATAAATAATGTCGAGATTTAACGCAATAACAAATAGTAGTTAGACGTCATTGCCAAGAGTTATACGTCATTACCAAGAGTTATTCTCTCCAAATAACCTTTGTGAAAAAAAAGAAGGCGTTGAGAACACTGAAAAGTCATTTGAATGTTCAAAGAAGTTGATAAAACTAGGAAATCACACAAAAACTTAAATATTGGAACTGATAACAAAAAACTGCATATAAGTAGAGTTTATAGATGCTTGACCAAAAAACAAAAGTAGAGTATATAAGGAAATTAAATGTGACTAATTAAATGCAACATATTGAAAATCTCTTATTCATTAAATATGCTTGATGTTTTCTTCTTCCTCTTCATCTTTGTCTCGCACATATTTTTTTCTCACAAAATGGTGTCATTTGAGTCCATCTTCAAAGTGTTTGTGTTTTGCGTGATGGAAGAAATGAAAATTTCAACAGTTTTTTATTAGAAGACTTTAGGTGTGGTTGTGACCAATGAAATGGCCAACCACATCCAACGTAAAGAAAGAATGGCAGTGAAACTAACAATAATCTCAAACAAGAAAAATAAACGAAGATGTTAGGTCACGTCTTCAATGTTGAAAGCATAAAGTTCTACTATGTTAGAAGTGAGAACGGTGGAGTCAAATACTTCTTCAAAGAGTATGAAGAGATAAAGAAGGATCTTTGGAAACAAATGGTGGAAGAAGACTAGGGAAAATTTGTTACTATGAGGGAGAAAACAGAAAAAGAAATGACAGTGAAGATGTTGAAAAAGCTTAAAAAGAGAAGCTACAAAGAAAGTTGATAAATATTTGAAAAGAGTTCAGACAAGTACAAGGGAACATGAAAAATAAGAAAAAATAAGAAGAAACTAGAGAGGCTGAAGTGAAAAAAGTAATAAGGCTTTGATTATAGTTAAACAGCGTATGTTTCTTCAATGAAATTCGGTCTTTATTTTCTTCGGTGAATTAATGATGATATTTTTAGAGTTTTTTTAATGTTGTTTTTATGATTTTTTCTTGCTTTGTATCCGTCTAATCTAAATCGTCGAGACTAAGACTTTCTTTTAATGATAATCTTTCTTTTTATTAATTAATTAAAACCCAAAAGGATTTGGAAAATTTACAATATTAAACTTTTTGAAATTTCCATCCGAAACAATAAATAATGTTCTGTATTTGCATCAAATAATGTCGAAATTTAACACAATAGCAAAGAGTAATTAGACGTCATTGTCAAGAGTTATTCTCTTTGAATAACCCTTGTGTAAAAAGGCGTTGAGAACACTGAAAAGTTGTTTGAACGTTCAAAGAAGCTGAGAAAACTAGAAAATAGTACAAAAACTTAAATATTGGAAATGATAACAAAAAATTGCATACATGTAGAGTTTATAGATGAAATTGAATGTGAACAATTACATGCAACATATTGAAAATTTCTTGTCCGTTAAATATGCTTGATGTGTTCTTCTTCCTCTTCATATTTGTCTCACACACTTTTTTCTCACAAAATGGTTTCATTTGAATCCATCTTCAAAGTATTTATGTCTTACGTGAATAAAAAATGAAACGTTCAACAACTTTTGATTAGTAGACGTTGGGTGTGGTTGGGGCCAATGAAGTGGCCAACCACATCCAACGTAAAGAAAAAATGGTGATGAAACCAAAAGTGATCATACAAAAGTGATCACGCAGAGTTTATAGATGAAATTGAATATGAACAATTAAATGCAACGTATTGAAAATCTCTTGTTCGTTTAATTTGCTTAATGTTTTATTCTTCATCTTCATCTTCTACGTGTAATTATATTTTCTCTAACACCAATGGTTATAACTCAATGCCATAACTGTTTCAACTTCTTATCACTCGTTTTCTCAATTCGACTGTATCATTCGTATCAATCGCTTTTCAATTTTGCTTATAGATCCATTTAATCTCGAGGGATGAGATTTTCGCATCTAGATTCGGTTCAATGAATTCGCGGACCACCAATTATCAAAAAAGTCCTCATCGGAGTTGTGTAAGATATGGAGACGTCTCTTTTCTCGTTGGAGCTTTGTAGATCTCACCGATGCTACCCAATCTAACGATGAGCTCTCTCACCCGAACATTCCACCTTTAGTATTGTATTCCATCATCTAATTCGATTTCTTCTTTCCGTCAACAGAATTACATGTTTGGTCGTCATAATTTGCAGGAGGCCCTCGAGGAACTCCGATGAGGAGATGATCGTTGGGTGAGAGAGAGAATGAACTAGAAGCTTGATAACAACGACGAATGGCGAAACAAAACAAGGATGCAGAAGAAAAGGAAAGTGATGTAGCTTCTGAAGATCTTGAATATGCCAACGAGAGATTTTTTTTCTCTATGCGATTCCGCTTGAAGATGTACATTCACAAAATTTGTTTGGGCTTTAACAAGTGTTTTGAAACCAGGCTTATTCATTTAAGCTGCACAGAGAAATGTTTAGGTAAAAGTTTCTCTTTACTTATTAGTGACTATGAACAAAAGCATGATTTTTAGTTAGACAAGCCTATCGAGCTTGGTAAGTACTGCTTAGGTTCCTAACTTGTTGTAGACCTCAAAGATGCAAGTCATGGTTCTGTGTTACGTTTTTAGGATTAATATGTGTGACTACTGGTTATGTTGAGGATGAAATATGGAGAGAGTTATTCTTCTTACATATACTGTCAAAGACGTTATGGACATAGAATTTCATATTATCAGTATTGATGCAATAATCCCCATTGTTTTCCGAATAATGAGATTTGTTCCTCTGTTTCTTTCGCAATTTGGTTCTCTTAGAATCTTTGGTTATTGTGTTTTTTAATTGCAGCTTCCTACAATGGCCGATGGATTCAACACATATGATTCAAAACAAAGTTTGTGCTCACAGGATGGATTCCAACTGATGCAGACCAGAGGCTCTTCCAATACTTATCCGGTAACAAAAAAAATATTCAGTGATATTTTGATCCATCTCCATAAGCTATATATGTGTGTGTGTGTGTGTGTGTAGAAAATGATTAGCCAGATGAAAAGAACACCATTGTTTTCAAACTCCATGCGAAAACCACACCGCAAATTATACGGTGTCACTGTCCGCTGTTTCTGCATCAATATCATCGCTAGCAGTCTTCTGTTCAATGAAATCAATAGCTCTATAACCATCTACCCAAGAATTATGCTCAAATTGGTAACTGTCACGAATTAGAGACAACATGTGCTTCAAACACACATTTTGATCATCATCAACAAATTCAAACTACAGTTGGACAACGATATTAGCTATATATGAATTGATAACACCATCTCCAATGGTTCACTCTATTTTTTATTTCAAATATAGAGTACTCTCAAAATAGAGTATGAATTTGCTCCAATAGTTTACTCTATTTTTTACTCTAAAAAAAGGAATATTCCACTTTCTTTTTGTTTGTTAATTTATTACACAATTCACAACTTTAAAATATTTAAATTTCACCCATTTATTTTATTTTATGATAATTATCCAATAAAATTACGAAATTATTAAAATTAAACATATATTTTAATGATGTTAGTGGATCTGGAAACGATCTACCAGTTTATTAAATCACAATTTCATGTTAAGATAAATTTATCTAATTATTATTTTGAGTCTTTCATTATTTTTTTTTTGTATTTCTAATTTATCGTGTTATTGTATTTCTTATTTAATATTTGACATTAATGCATTTTAAAATTTTAACTTATTAGATAATTAATTTTGTTAGTATAATTTCATTTAAAAGCGAAAAAAATAATATATCATTTTATTGGGTAAAAATTAAAAACATATAAAAGTTAAGATTTATTTTCTAAATAAAAAAAATTCTACTTTAAAAATAAAGAAAATGAATAGTGTTACTCTATATTTTGAATAACACTATTCATTTCTCTATTTTTAGAGTATGATATAGAATATTATTGGAGTTTATTTTACTTTAAATATAGAGTTTAGAGTGGAAAATATAATATTATTGAAGATGTTCTAGCCACATGCAAAAACACCCAAAAAAACTAATTTCCCTTTAATTAATGAATTTCACATTTAATCCAGAAAAAGGAAATTTGAAAAATATACTAATTTTAAAATTAGTTTTTGTAGAGTGAAAAATGGGGTTGAGTAGAAAGCATCCTCATTTCTTTTTCGGTTAACGTTCAAAGAAATGTTGAATATCGGTTAAAATACTCAAGAGAAAAAGGCTGATTTTACGCGCGCGCGTGAAACTCACTGCCTTGGAAAAAATGTCTTTCTAAAAAAAGTTGGCATCCACACGCGCTCTCTTTCTGTCTCTCTGACACTGATTTAACAGTACTTGGAGATTTTACCATAATCTAAAATTATTTTATTTTCTTAATTTTTGGTTTTTTTCCTTTAAAACGTTATATTTCCATCGTTGAAAAAGGCAACACGATTTTCCTTACTGAAGCGATATTTAAAATAATTAAATTAATTAATAAAAATAAGAAAATACAAGTACCGAAAGATCTTTTGCAAATCTTAAATTCCTTATTTGCATTTAAATAGGATTAATAATTGGTAAAAAATGTTTGGCTTTCCATATAGGATAAAACGAATATAGAATATTGACTGTCACAACATATTAGTTAATAATAAGCATACAGCAAATTATTTGTTAATTGATACAGTATTTTAAATCTAAAATACCTAAAATAATATCCACCTAATTGAATCTCAAATGTCCATTACTCGTCAATCCTAAATATTTTTACACAGATTTTCTTCATATAAGAAAAATACAATACTATAATTAAATTTTTTATTTATCTCTTGCTGATGCTTTCAAATTTTTAAACTTATGTGACCAGTTAAATTTGAAAGTGTATTATTTTTATTGGTTGATGTGTTTTTAATTAAATTATTTTAGTAGATATGTTGTGACAACCCTTAAACATGGAGGATAATATTTTATAAAATAGGCAAGAAGCATAAAACAATTTTGCGTAATTAATACAAAAATCAAAAATGTGAATATGAGATTAATATATATAAATAATTAAGGAATTACAGTTTCCTAGAAAGTTGAATAATATTAAAAGCAGAACATTTCCCCAAGTGGTCTTACCAGTAGGAGAGAGAGCACCAACTGGAGCGATAAAGATAGGAGTGAGTGAAGTGAAGATTCAAAAAAAAAAAAATCAAAAATCAAAACAGAAGCGAGCAAAGAGGAAGGAAGATCTCCTTCTTCTTATCTACTTTAAGATTTCTTCAACTTTGCTTCAAAAATCTCTAGTCTTCTTCTTCTTCTCTGTTTCGGAACCCTAAAGTTGGTTACTTTTGGAGAAGCACCACCATGGAGTCCGGCGACCCAACATCTTTGCTTTTAACGAAAATCAGAAGCTTGGAGCCAGATTACGCCCCTAAGATCATCGGCTATATTCTCTTACAGGATTTTGCTGAGAAAGACTTGATGAATCTCGCTCTTGGACCTGAATCAGTCTTGCAGTCCATTATTGTGAAAGTGAAAAGTCACTTGGGACTTTTACCGAACAACTTGTCTTCACCTTCTACTCCGCCGTCTCCTTCTCCGTTTAACCCTATTTGCCGACCACCCATTAACGGAAGAGGCGGAGTAGGATCTCTCTCTAATGGGTTTATGGATTTCCGCAGAAATTCTCCGTCTTCTCCTTCTTCCACCTCTCCCTGGTCGCTCAACGGTATGAACAATCCTAGTAATGGGAACAACGCCCACATTTCTCCAAAACATAGCCCTCTCCTTTCGATCTCTAAGCCCTTGAACTCTCAACAAACCAACGGAGTTTCTGCATCAGATGCTGGTGCTGACTCTGGTGGTCCTGCTGATTTACTGGATGATCAGCAGCTAAACGATTACCTCTCATTTCTCGACGATTCCTGTTCTAAAACCGAGGATGTTGTAGATCCACTTGACTACTCCGTCAACAATGGAGAAACCCATCTGCACAGGAGGAGTTTCTCTGCAGATGCGTCCTTTTTGTCCGGAGAGGATGGATTTGGTGCTGGATGCAAACCTTGTGTGTATTTTAGTCGAGGTTTGTGCAAGAACGGTGACAGCTGCAACTTTACCCACGGAGGATATCCGGATAACATCGATGTTAACGGCATTGTCGCTGATTCGCCAAGGAAAATAGAAGACTTTGTTAGGCAGCGTGAGGAGATGATGAGGTTGAAAATGGCTTATCATCAGCAGAGGTTGGCTTCTCAAATCCTCGGTAGGACTCCTCAGTTGTCATACGAGAAGAAAATGGAATTTCTCTTGCGTCAACATGCTCTTAGGTATAAATGGTGGAACTATTTACTATTCTCTGAATTGGTCATGGACATTGCTTGGAGGAATCTAACTACACATTTTTTTTATAATCTCTTCTGTTAATATCTGGTTTTCTTACTCAATCCATGTTGTTTTATCAAAATAATTTCAGATTGAGTTGTGTAAATGCAACTTTGTTTCTTGTGCTGGGTTGAAAGACTGGTATTTTGCTAGTTCTCTTTAATAAGTTTTGTGTTTTTTTCCCCTTTCAAGGAGAGATGGTGCTCCTTCTCTACCTTTTGACGATGAAAGATACTGGAGCAGCAGCCCTGGACGGCTAGAGAGGATGGAACTAATGGCGATGCATTTTGGTGATCAATCTAACTCAGCATCTAGACAGATTTACTTGACCTTCCCAGCCGATAGCACATTTAAGGATGAAGACGTTGCAACTTATTTCAGGTAATTCCTGTACAATCATCTTTTGTCAAACAAGTGTTGGATAAAGATGATGGTTCTTGTGTGTCAATATTGAAGAATCAGCAATAAAGTAGTAACAGTATTGATTAAGCCCATGTTCTATGGTTAAATATGCCGGACAATACACAGATGCAGCTTTTTGAGAAGAACATTATTGATTTCTTTTGTTTATGAAGCCTTTTCGGAACCGTGCAAGATGTGAGGATCCCTTATCAACAGAAGCGTATGTTTGGATTTGTTTCATTTTCCCATCCTGAGACTGTGAAGGTTGTTCTAGCTAGAGGGAACCCTCATTTCATCTGCGACTCACGTGTTCTTGTCAAACCTTACAAAGAAAAAGGCAAAGTCTTGGACAAGTACGGTGCCTTTTTTCTTCTCCTGAGTTTTCCTTCTAGTCTTTCTTTGTTGTGTTTAAGTTTGTCACTTTAAACGAAATGATAACAGGAAGCAGCAGCATATGCTACAACAGCAGATTGAGCGAGGGAATTACTCCCCATGTTCCAGTCCGTCTGGGATTGATCTTAGAGAACAACCTGATTTTCACCTTGGTTTGTACCCTTGTTTATTTACTTTGAAAGAACAGTTTAGGTACTTTAGGTGTTAATTCCTCCATTTTCTGTTAACTAACGAGTTTCATTCTTATGTGATAGGTTCAAAGATGTTCTATGAGAGACAGGAGATGATTAGAAGGAAAATGGAGCAGGCTGATCTGCAGAGGGCTATTGAACTTGAAAGAAGACGCTTCATTAGTTTGCAGCTTCCTGATTTCCGGAATAGTGTAGTGCCTAGTCATCACCGCAGCTTTTCTGTGGGCTCTCCTGGTTGCTTTTCATCTGCCGTTAACCAAAGCCCTGATTTTGAATCTGAACTGACTGGTGCAGAAACTTTAGAAGGTCGGCGAAGTGAACAATGCTATTTTTCCAATGTCAAAAGGTCAATATATTTGCTAATAACCTGATATTCCAGTCTAATCAATGTTGTTGCTTCGTGTTATAGCAATAGTCGCTGATACCTCGGAGCTGCATCCTTTCCCAATAACCAACCCAAGGATTACTAATAATAATTACTCAAACGGTGCAAAAGAAGGGAGCAATGAGAGTGAAGTGGTGGAAACTGACACAGGAAGCGCTATAGAGCTTGTTCTTCCTACTAACCTCTTCCCTTCTACATCATCTAGCGATGATCACAAAACCGATGATTCTGCTGAAAATAATACAAAAGCTGGTGTCTCCACTAGTAATGGAAATGGCGATGAACCACCAGCCAATACCAGTAACCTGATGCAGTAGGCTATTTCACCTCATAAATGCCAAGGGTTCGTGTACTCTCTTCCCATTGATCGTTCAAGCTATTTATATGGATAACAAAATCCTTATTTTTGAAACAGGTACTTTTTTTCTTATGGATAAGATGAGGCAACCGAAGTGTATGTAATAAAGGTAAGCATTTGATCGATATCAAAGAAGCCAGCCAGCTGAGGAATGTCAATACATAGTGGTTAATGTTCATATATTTTTTCCTTGGTTTTGGATTTATGCAGACAAAAGTAAAGCAAGCATACACAAGGAAGTAGGATGATGTATATGTATATAGCTAAGTTATATATAATATATATATGGAGAACAGAAAGAAGGTAGGAAAGATGATAATAGCGTATGAAGATTGCAAGTTTCCTCAGGTGATACTATACTTACTAACAAGGAGATGCGTAAAACATACTTTAAAATATCGAAACTTTCTTTTGTGCTTTTTATCTTCGCTTCTAGTATGGATTGCTCATGTGGTTTGTTCCTGTTTGTGTTGGTATATAAACCACAAGAGTAGTCTCTTATGTACCAAGAAGTTTAGAGAGAAGGGTTCTGTAACTTTATATTAAGCCGTTTCTTATATTAAGTTTTAGACAAACTCTGGTTAAACCTTACGTTGCAATTTTGTAACTAGTATTATCATATATTTAACACCTAAAACCTAGTACTAGGCAAACTATCCGGATTCAATTGTACAAATAGGCTTGTTTCGGTTTTTTTTTTTTATCATCTTATGTATCTGAATGGATCATAAATTCTTTTATTTAAAAACCGTCATTGAAAGTGATATTTGAATATTAGAAATACAGTTACAAATTCAAAAATGTTAGTCATAGTTAAATCTAACTAGAATTAAATCCGCTCTACTCTGCGTCTGTTTTTATAATATTCTTATGTATTATTACTTCTAGGTTATTTCTTTTGCATTATATTTCTCTGTACTAAATGTGTCTATTATATATTTCACCTGATTTATTTCAAAAATATGTTAGCTTTATAAAATTTGGTGGCAGATTTTTTTATAAAATCTAAATGATATATAAAATTTTGAGATAAATTTTTTTTCTTCGTAAAAAACTTAGGGAAAAAAACTAGAATAACCCTGAAAATGATATAAATAATCAAAATAACACCAAAGATTTGAAAGTTAGTTTAGTCTTTTTAATTTCTAGAGTATCCTTCCGGCCATTTGATTTAAAAAAGCTTATTACGAAAATGCCATTAATAAATTTAGCTGGAAAATAAAAAAATTTCGGAAAAAAATGTAGTATCGTTAGTTTTTCGAAAATGAAAAAATTTGTATAAAAATTATTTTTTGGAACCACATATTTGTTTTTCGGACCACAGGTTTATTGACATTTGCGAAGCCACAAATTTATTGATCCGCCACAGATTTGTTTTTTCTACAAATTTTTCTTCCTATTGCTATAGAGTTTTAAATCTTTCACAGATTTTTTCGCTGAAATATCAATCCAGATTTGTTTTACGTTACTACGGACTTAATTACTCGCCATAAAATTTTTGTTCAATAACTACAGAT
This sequence comes from Anastatica hierochuntica, assembly GCA_900406275.1. Lineage (NCBI taxonomy): Eukaryota > Viridiplantae > Streptophyta > Magnoliopsida > Brassicales > Brassicaceae > Anastatica > Anastatica hierochuntica. Next base: position 10,716 of record OVAN01001549.1, read on the forward strand.
TTGTTTATCTACCACAAAATTTTCATGACATATTTGTTTTTTATTTGAAAGACTTTTTGAAAACGACAACACATTTGTTTTTTACTTAAAAAGTTTGTAGTTAAGCTACATATTTATTTCGAAAAAATTAATTATTAGACTGACTTCATGTGGTCACATATTTATTTTATGTGGCTACAAATTTTAAAAATATCACAGATTTATATTCTTATACTACAAATTTTCTCTTGTCATGATGACACAATTTTTTTTCTAACTAGAACAGCGCAAAAGTTTGTTGTCGTCACTACATATTTGTTTAATGTTATTCATTACATTTTTTCCAAATTTGTTAAATAATTGCTACAATTTTTTTTGTTGTAAATTACTAAATTAAACACATGAAAAAGCTGAAATTATATGAAAAAATTATCATATTTGTATCTATTTTATTAAAAAGGAAGATATAGACCTTTTCATGTGTGATTTTTTAAAATGAACATATTTTAGAAATGTTATTAAATATATCTAATAAATTAAAATAATTCTAATTACTCATTTACATATTCCAACAAACATATTAGAATATTATAATATTCTTTTCACTTAATCAATATCAAAATTGTAAATCAATACAATTTTAAATCATCAATTTCCAGCAAATTTAAATATAGTTTATTTTCAAATTTAAAATAAATCCATAAATTTTAAAATAATTATATTACATTATTATTATTTTCTAACTAAATTTTTTTACAAAAATTCAAAAAATTATAAAGTGATAAATTTAGAAAAATCTATAAAATTTATAAATAATTTATATAAATTATAAAAATTTAAGATTAGTCATCTAATGTTTTTTAAATACTCTAGCGGGTTTTGTTTCACGGTATTTTGGGAATTAGATATTATCCGAACTGAACTCATAAGAGTATCCGAGGAAATCTGAAACTTCAAAAATCTTAAATCTAAACCGGACCCAAAATTCGATATAACTGAAAATTCTAAAAGTTTTGAAACTGAACTCGAATTCGAAATGCGCAATAACCGAAAATTATAAACTCGATACTCGAAAAATCTAAACATGATTAATAATATATAAAATTATTAAAAAAAAACTGCGCGATTGCACGTATCAAAACTCTAGTTTCTTATTAATTTTATAAATATATATATAAGTTCATGTAAAAACTTGTTTGATACAACTAACATTAGTAATGACATCACTAGAGGATAATAAAATATCATATAACTTTGGATGTTGTGTGAATTAGTGACATAGCATTGAAAGTCATTAGCTTTTATGTGGATCATTATTATTATGTGTATTGTTACAGATGAGTTACATAGTTATTATCTAACACATAACATACATGTCTATGTGCAAATGTTTTTGGTTCATTAATTTGATTTTTTGTTTTAAAAATCTTATAAGTCTAATATCATTATGATCGATTTGACTTACCTCAACAAAAATGACAAAGTGGTTCCATGCCACTTGTTTAAAATTCAAGTTAGTAAAAATTAATTATTTTTCAAATTTTTTCGAGTGATAATACAACAATTGTTATTCTTATTTACAAAAAATACCACAAACATAATTTAGCATAATGAGAAAATATGTGATAATTGTAAAAATAAATGTGTGCATCTAATTAACAATATATATAAAACAAAATTACATTAGCTAAATAAAAGTACACAATTAAAAATAATGTGCAAAAACAATAAAACAGATATGTAACAAATGTAAAATAAATCTGTAAAATAAATATGCAACAACAGAATTTGATGACAATGGTTTCTCCTAGGAAACAGAAAGGTTATAAAGGAATGAGAAGGAATTTGAAAGGAGAATCTAATTTTTCTTATGCTCAGGTTGTAGGGAAAATCCACAGTGGAAATGTGGTGGCGGGAGGTACGACGGCTATCGTGCCGATCAAGAACACAAAGAAGAAGAAAGGAATGGTGGCTCTTCCGAAACCACCGGCTAGTATGTGAGGATATTGAGTTGGAACTGTCAGGGGCTAGGGAGAGATCTGACAGGAGACACTTTGCGCGATTTGTGGAAGAAATTTAGACCAGACATTCTATTTCTTTCGGAAACGAAGCAATATGAGTTTTATTTAAGGAAATTTCAATTTGAATTGGATTATATTAATTTGTACACGGTCGAATCTCGTGGTTCAAGTGGCGGACTTACTATTTTATTTAATAATGAAATAAATTTGGATGTTCTTTTTCTAATAATCGGATTATTGATGTTCAAGTTTATATTAGCGGAATTAAAAGCTATATATCCTTTGTTTATGGTGATCCTGTGGCAAAGGATCGACAAAAAGTATGGGATAAATTAATACTTTTGGGGTCGAGTAGAAAAGATTCTTGGTTATTGATTGGAGATCTTAATGAGCTCACAGGTAATCATGAGAAGAAAGGAGGGAAAATGAGACCCGCAATCTCTTTTGTTCCCTTTAACAATATGCTCCAACATTGTGGGATGATGGAATTCCCATGTTCGGGTGATCATTTCTCTTGGAAAGGGACTCGGAATAAACAAAAGGTACGGTGCAAATTAGATAGGGCAGTAGGTAATGAGGAATGGTTGGATATCTATCCGTACTCGAAAGTTGAATATCTGGCAAGAATAGGGTCTGACCACAGACCGATTCTCCTCAAATTCGACAACAAACCAGAAGTGCGGTATAGACAATTCCGTCTTGACAAACGATGGATTGGTCAAGAAGGGATTTCTGAGGCGGTCGGAAATGGTTGGAATTGTACGAGGAATTTTCGGGTTCCATCAATTGTGAATAAGATAAGTAATTGTAGTAATTGGAGAAAGGATAATATTCCTTCAGAGAAGGGGAAGATAGATGCATTAAAAAGGATCTTGGAGGATGCCGAGGAAGATGATTTGGTTTCAGATGAAGATATTGAGCAAATTAGAAAGAAGCTACAAGAGGCCTATAAGACGAGGAAATTTTCTGGCGTCAGAAGAGTCGAAGCTTATGGCTAAAGGAAGGGGATAAAAATACGAAATTCTTTCATGCTACAACAAAACAAAGGCGGGCAAGAAACATGATACCAGGGCTTATCAATAAACAAGGTATTCTGGAAAGTTCACCCCAAGGGATGGAGGCGATCGCATGTGATTATTTTAACGAGCTATTCCATGCTACGGATACTGGAAATCTTTCGGAGGTCCTTCAGAATATAGAGCCAGTAATCTCCGAAAATATTAATAGGATATTGACTCGTGAGGTTTCAGAGATGGAGATTAAAAAGGCATTGTTTGCAATGCACCCGAAAAAAGCTTCGGGACCGGATGGGATGACCGCTCTTTTCTATCATAGGTATTGGGGTGTTATAAAGGAAGATTTGATTGCTTTAGTACGACAATTCTTCAGATCAGGGAAATTTGATAATCGATTAAATGAGACAAACATCTGTCTCATACCAAAAACTGTCCAACCAAAAATGATGGTATATTTGAGACCAATAAGTTTATGTAATGTGGCTTACAAACTCATTTCAAAGGTTTTGTGTCTACGGATGAAACAATTTCTTCCACAAGTAGTGTCAGAAACACAATCGGCATTTGTATCCGGAAGATTGATCATAGATAATATTTTAATAGCGCAGGAAATGTTTCATGGGCTTCGGACAAATAAAGCCTGTAGATACGATTTTTTGGCGATTAAAACGGATATGAGCAAAGCTTATGATCGGATAGAATGAACCTTTCTCGAGGCAGTGTTGTGTAAGATGGGGTTTTGTTCTCAATGGATTTCGTGGATAATGTGGTGTGTACGCTCTGTATCAAACATAGTGCTTTTTAATGGTCAGCCAACGAGACACATCATGCCACAACGAGGACTAAGGCAGGGAGATCCACTATCTCCATACTTATTTATTATATGTACAGAGGTTCTGATTGCCAATATAAGGCGGAAGGAGCATGATGGAGAAATAACTGGGATAAAGGTCGCTAAGTGAAGCCCAGCTTTTTGAATTTTCTCTTTGCGGATGATAGCTTATTTTTCTGTAAAGCAAATGGCACACAATGTCAAGCAATCCTAGATATGCTTCGGGATTACGCTATAGCTTAGGGACAACGGATAAATTTTCAAAATCTTCAGTTATGTTTGGTCATAATGTTCCAAACCAAACCAGGGACAATGTGAAACAACTACTAGGGATCACTACGGAAGGAGGTATGGGTTCTTATTTAGGTATCCTAGAGAGTTTGGGAGGGTCGAAGAGCAAAATCTTCAATTATATAAAAGAACGACTAGGCGATCGGGTTAATGGATGGTCATCCAAATTTTTATCAAAGGGAGTCAAAGAGATATTGATAAAGTCAGTAGCTCTAGCACTTCCAAATTACGTTATGTCATGCTTCAAGCTCCCCCAGGAGTTAACTACCAAGTTAACTGGTGCAATATCTAAATTCTGGTGGAGTTCCAATGGATGTAACCGTGGTCTTCATTGGCATGAATGGGAAAAACTTTGCATACCCAAAGCTGTAGGTGGTTTGGGGTTCAGATCTTTGGAGGATTTTAACACAGCTTTATTGGCTAAACAAATGTGCGACTGATACAGTTTCCGCATTCTTTGGTTGCGCGAGTGTTAAAAGGACGCTATTATAGGAAAGGGCACCCTTTATGGGCAACTAAACCAAATTCTCCCTCTTTTGGATGAAGAAGTATTTTCTCTACATAGGAGCTTCTCAGGCAAGGGATACATGTAAGGATTGGGTCGGGAATTAACATATCAGTCTGGAATGCCCCTTGGGTCCCAAATGTCAAGCCTCGGCCAGCCCGGGGACGTGAAAGCCTTTGGCACCCAAATCTAGAGGTTCAACATTTAATTAACCATGTTACTCGCGACTGGCACTTACCAGCTTTGCAAGAATTCATGGATCCAGAGGATATTTCATTAATTAGAGGGATTCAACCAAGTCGGTCTGTTACATATGATGGTCTAATATGGCATTATACAAAGTCTGGGAGATATACGGTTAAATCAGGATACAATCTCCTTCATGCACCTGCAACAACACGCATTAATAATTCTGGTTGGGGACCAGGGTTGGAGGCCCTTAAGGCACGTGTCTGGAAGACTAGGTGCCCTTTAAAAACACAACATTTCCTCTGGCAAATTATATCCGCAGCTATTGCAGTTACGCCTAATTTGGTACATAGGGGAATACCGTGTGACACAATATGTAAAATCTGTGGGTCTGAGGAGGAAATGGTGAATCATGTATTATTTCAATGCTCTCTAGCTCAACAAGTTTGGATGAATCATACAAGGAGGCTACAAGATTTCCCTACCGGTTCAATTTACACTAACATGGACTATCTCTTGGCAAATGCTCACTTAGGACATATAGGTAATAATAGTCATGAGCAATTTCCATGGAACCTGTGGTACCTCTAGAAAGCAAGGAATAAGAAGGTCTTTCAAGGCTTACAAATGGGAGCAGAGGAAGTCTTGAGTAAAGCGGAAAGTGATTTTGCAGGCTGGAAAGAAGCCCAGGTTGTGCAGGCGGACTCAATAGTGTCAATTGGAACCCCTCTGGTTAGAGGTGGTGATAAAAGTTATATTCACTGTTGTATCGACAAGGCTTGGAAGGAACACGAATCGACTTCTGGTCTGGGGTGGTTGTGTCTAGACGCACAAGGTAGGATTTTACTTTTGGGGGCTAAAGGTCAGAGGCGCTGCCTTTCACCCTTACATGCAGAGATGGAGGCACTGATTTGGGCAATGCAGATACTCAACGAACGGGGTGTGACTTGCCACGTTTTTGAGACGGATTGTACCAAGCTGACCTCAATTGTCCATAACCCAGAAGAATGGCCAACTTTCCAGACACTCATCGAAGAATTCCATGGTCTAAGGTCACTGCTTCCAGAGTTCACCCTAGAGCATATCCCTCGCACGTTAAATGGGAAGACGGACTGTCTGGCCCGCTCCACCATATCCTTATCCCGCGAATATATTTTTTTAGATAATGTTCCACCCATTTGGGCAACCAATTTGGGATTTAATTTCTAATTATTGTATTGTTGAAAAAAAAAATATGCAACAACAATAAAAAAAATATGTAAGAACGGTAAACTAAATCTGTAGTAATAGTAAAACAAATCTGTAACAACTGTAAAACAAATATGTCAATACTGTAAAACAAACTTGTAACTACTGTAAAACAAATATGTAGTTAATATAAAACAAATCTGTAGTAACAATAAAATAAATATGTAGTAACAATAGAACAAATCTGTAGCAACTGTAAAAATAAATATGTGGATTCGTAACAAATGGTATTTTTGCAATTTTCTACTTCGTCTTCTACCTTCAGCCTGCGAAAACCCAAGCCGCCTGCGATTTTTTCATCAAAATCTTCATTTTTTGTCTCTTTTGTTGTTTATCATCATAAATTGTAAATAAGTAATATATAATCTCTTTTTAGCATCAAAACGAAACGAAAAATCACTTTTCAAAAGAAAAATTGATTGTAAACGAGAATTTCACCTCTTAAAATCAACCAAAATAGAAAAGTAGATTACAGAGGAGATGAAGAAGAAGGCAGAGGAGAAGAGTGGTGGAGATGACAGAGGAGAAAAACGATGGAAGAGACGACAGAAGAGGCGGTGGCGAAACGATGGAGAAGAAGAGAGCGTTGAAATTTTTTTTTTATTTGAGATAATGAAATGAAATTTCGGTTTGAGGAAAATTAAAAAGAATTGTTTTAAAAAAAAAATCAAAATGACATTTTAGATAATATTTAAATAACTTAGGTTTAATGGTCATTTGATAAGATATTAGAGTTAGTCTAGTAAGTGGATGTTATTCTAGTAATAAACATGTTTTGTAGAGGTAGTTTAGATAATTTTCTCAAAAACTTAATATAGAACATTATGTCATACTGTAAATTTACAACTATTCTCAATTTTGTTATCTTCACTTAAGCTATAACGAACATACATGTGATTTTTTATCACATAAAATTTTCAAATATTAAACAAAACATATAGATAAAGAAGTATAAGAACCAATATATGTCTCAAAACTATTGTGCATGACTAATAGATCTAGCACATACTCTACAAGTGATGAAAAGTAAAATGATTAATTGAAAGGAGGTACATTTGCAACGCGAAGATATATGCAGTTAGATATGAAGTAAGACACAAGCTTGTCGTACAATTGGGTCTTGAATCCATATATATTGGCTCATTTGATGCAATATATACCTGATATTAATGCACATTCGTGACGATCGTAGGTATACAATGCTATTAATAACACATGAACATGCATATGATTTATATGTAAAATATCAATCTCACGACATATGAAGAGATAAGTTAAATGACAAATTAGCATGGGTAATTGTTTTGTTGACCATCATAAAATTTGGACATTATTTAAAACTACAATTAATAAAAAGTTGATGGTTAAAATTAAAATATTTTAATTGGTCTTTAAAATGTTGACGTATTAGTTTCTTATCACACGAAAATGTTTATGTGTCAAAGTGGGAGAGACTTACTTGTATTATTATAGTATTGATTTAAGCTTAAACACCTAAAAAAAGAACAAATATGAATTTAAAAGAACAATTATAAATTAGTCATAATTATTCATGAATATGTAAACTTTAAACATTTTATTTTTATGCGAAAAGAGTAGTTATTTTTAGACGGGAACACTTGAAAATGTACCTAGAATAATTGGAATATCCGAATGTTATTAGTTATATTTTTAAAAATTTAACTATATTTGATTAAAACGGAATAATTTTTTATAGGGGTGCATTGGTCTATTGGATTGAGTATTACGAAGAATATGATTTTTAGTGAGTTTTTAGAAATTTTGGTGAATTATAAAAGTTGTTTTGATTTGTTTTTAAAATTTTCTGCAATTTCATCTGAAACCATGTGATTAACCATTTTGTATTTTTAATTAAAAAAACTTTACTAAAACATTTTAAAATCACTCAAAATTAACCACTTACAATAACAATGTATTTGATGATACATTTTAAAATCAATACCTCAATAATAGTGAATTTTGATTTTTTAAAAAAAAATTCTTATTTGAGTAACATGAGATTTCAGATTTTATTACAAATCAAGGATTAAATACATCCTCTTAGTATTTTTACGAACATCATGTTTCTCTTTGAATAATTTGGTTAACATAATCAAATCCAAACTGAAAAGATACAAAACCCGAAGAAATTGTAAAATGAACCCTTATATCCAAAGGTATCTGGAATCAAATTCAATTGTCCAACCCTGCTACTAAAATCCCATGTTCTAAAAATTTCCGCTTAGATAGACTATTCTTCTGCGTATCCGCTAGTCGATGGCTGTCCGATTAGTTTCTATATAAATCCGATTTTCCCAACACTATCACTATTTAACATATCGAATTAGGCTTTCAAATAAAATTGACCACTAAAATTAGGCAAAATATGTTATAATATTTAAAATCATATAAATTAGTTAATTTTTGTCTAGAAACAAGTCATATATATATAAATCACAACTTTATTTTGGAGGACTAACTTAATGTAGAAATCACAACGTTAAATCATATAAATTAGTTAATGTTACGGTTCCTCCTGAAGGGTTAGGGGGAGGACTAGCTTTATTTTGGAGGCAAGATATACAGTTAGAAGTTTTGCTTTCTACTCCAAACTTCGTTGATACGCATGTCATTTATCATGGGTCAGCTCTTCATATTACATTTGTGTATGGGGCACCAACTACTGAAAATCGAAGAAGAGTGTGGGATGATATTTCAGCTTTGGGGTTGGGCCGAGAATCTCCATGGCTTCTGGCTGGGGATTTTAACGAGCTTTTATGCCAAGTCGAGAAGAGAGGTGGCCCACCGAGGTCCGAGGGCTCTTTCGTGGATTTCCGATCTTTTGTTTCTACGAATGGTCTTTGGGATCTTAAGTTTTCCGGGAATTGCTTGTCATGGCGGGGAATGCGGCATGAGCACTTAGTGCAAGCTAGGCTCGACCGAGCTATGTCTAACAACGCTTGGTTAGAACTATTTCCTTCTGGACGTTCCGAATACTTGCGATTCGAAGGATCCGATCATCGCCCGATCGTGGTGTTCCTTGATGACTCGAGGCCAAAGCATAAAAGGCTGTTTCGTTTCGATCGAAGATTACGAGTGGTTGATGAAGTTTATGACCTTTTAGCACACGTTTGGCAAGATTGTGATCAGCAGGAAGTTGAAGAGAAACTCTCCCGTTGTCGCGTAGCGTTGATAAAGTGGACTAAGGAAAAGAATTTTCATAGCCTGGAAATAATAAAGAAGACACAAGCGGCTTTGGATCATACATTGGCCGCTACTACTGAGGATAGAGAATTGATCACCGAGCTTGTAGCAACTCTGGATCTTGCATATAGAAACGAGGAGGATTTTTGGCGACAACGTAGCCGAGTTCAGTGGTTGAATAGCGGGAATAGTAATATTGGGTTTTTCCATGCATCGACAAGAAATCGCCGAACAATCAATCGTTTAACAATTATTGAAGATGACTTAGGTGCTGCTCATCACAAGGAACATGAGATAGCTCATGTCATTGAGACATTCTATAATAAGCTCTTTACGTCGTCAAATTCTTTTGATCTCTCCATCGTGCATGAAGCTCTATCCCCTAAGGTTACTGTTGCACAGAACCATGCACTAATACAAGCCCCATCATTGGAAGAAATTAAGAGTGCTACTTTTGAAATTAACCCGGATAAATCTCCAGGACCTGATGGTTTTTCTTCCGGGTTTTTTCACACATATTAGCCTTTCATAGGTCCTGATATTATCCGCGAGGTCGGATCCTTTTTCCGCACCGGAGTATTCCCTCCACACTTGAACCGAACTCATGTGACTCTTATACCGAAGGTTCATAACGCGAGGAAAGTTTCTGAATATAGACCCATTACTCTGTGTAATACTTTCTACAAGATCATTGCGAAAATCCTCACTAAGCGTTTGAATGCGGATCTACCTTCGGTAATTTCTGAGAATCAATCTGGTTTTGTACCAGGGGGGGTAATCTCCGACAATGTGATGATCACTCATGAGATTCTTCATACTCTGCATCTATCTAAGGCGGAGAAGAGAGGTTTTATGGCGGTCAAAACAGACATGACGAAAGCTTATGACAGAGTCGAATGGAGGTTCCCGCGGGCTGTTATGCAGCGTCTCGATTTTGACAATGTTTGGATTAATTGGGTCATGGAGTGTGTGACTACGGTCTCATATTCATTCCTAATTAACGGAACTCCACAGGGTCTCGTTGCTCCTTCCCGGGGCCTTAGCCAAGGTGACCCTCTTTCGCCTTGTCCCTTTGTTTTATGTACTGAAGTTCTTTCAGGTTTATGTCAACAGGCGCAGGTCTCTGGCAAGTTACATGGAGTGCGAGTTTCACGACATAGTCCTCAAGTTAATTACCTTCTGTTTGCAGATGACACTATGTTCTTCTGAAAAAGTGATGCGCCAAGTTGTCGTATCTTACGAACCATTATCAAATCTTATGAAAGAGCTTTCGGTCAAATGATCAATGTCTCCAAATCTTCCATTACTTTTGCTGCTAAAACTCCAACAGCACGACGTCTCGTTTCCAGAAGTATCTTGGGAATCTCTTCTGAGGGAGGTAATGGTAAATATTTGGGTTTGCCCGAACATTTTGGTCACCGTAAGCGTGATATTTTCACAAGTATTGTGGATCGAATTCGACAAAAGGCAGTTAGTTGGTCGTCAAGGTTTCTTACAACATCAGGGAGAGAAGTGCTACTAAAATCTGTTTTGACGGCGATGCCCACGTATGCGATGACATATTTCAAGCTCCCGGTTTCGCTAGTCAAACGCATTCAATCTGTATTAACTAGGTTCTGGTGGGATGGTAATTCGGAACACCGGAAGGTGAGTTGGATTGCGTGGAATCGTCTCACTTTGCCTCGCAACGAGGGTGGTCTCGGGTTCCGAGATATAGCGGCACACAATGATTCACTCTTAGCAAAACTTGGCTGGCGGCTTCTCAATTCACCGCATTCGTTATTCTCTCGAATCCTTCTCGGCAAATACTGTTATAATACAGACATTTGGCAAGCTAAGCCACCTTCGACGACTTCTCACGGCTGGTTGAGTATTCTCGCTGGTAGAGATGTTCTCCAGAAAGGTACAAGTTGGTTAGTGGACAATGGTGAGTCAATTAATGCATGGATGAACCCTTGGCTCTCATTCACCGAACCGCTACGTCCCGTTCACGCATCAGTTTTTGAAAGTATCTGAGTTGATAAATCCTGAAACTCGTGTTTGGGATTGGTCTAAGATCAACGATCTTCTACCAGAACTTGAACCGCATCTTAGACGTATGCCTCTTAGTGCCTCTGTGCATGAGGATAGGTTGGTATGGCTTGGCAAAAAGAATGGAAACTACACATCAAAGTCAGGTTATGAAGCTCTCTTGAAGACTAGGAGCATCTCGCCCTTCATTGAGTTTCCATGGATGACCAATCTGTGGCACCTTAAAACCTTACCGAAAATTAAATCATTCATTTGGAAGTCTTTAGTTAATGTCGTGCCGGTTGCCAGTGAGCTTGTGAAGCGATCCATAATAGCCGATGGTGCTTGTTTCTGTTGCGGAAACCTGGAAACGACGGAGCATGTTCTGCTTCATTGTCCATTTGCTCAAAGGATGTGGGAGATGGTACCTATTTCTTTGCCCACATTTTCCTCAGTTCCCTCTTTGAAATCATTTCTTACTGCCATGCCGAATGCAAAGCATCTTCCTCCACTTGGGCTTGTTGGAGCTCACCTTTATACTTGGATTCTTTGGTCCTTATGGAAGGCTAGAAACCTAGGAGTTTTCTCCAACCAAATATGGCGTGAAGTGGAAGTTATTACTCATGCCATTGTGGCGGCAAAAGAATGGAAGGCAACATGTGTAGTAAAGGTCACGACCCCTCACGAGCACTATCTTGAGCACAATGATGAAGAGTCTGGGACTTAATTGATTCTATGAATTGTTTTGTTGATGCTTCATGGAGGCCTACAAGTGATTCTTGTGGTATTGGTTATCATTTCTGTTCAAATACGGATCAATTACTTGAATCTTTTACTGCGACTAAGACACCCGTACTATCGGCTTTACAAGCTGAGTCTTGGGCAGTGTTAACGGCTATGCAAACAACCAAATTGCGTGGATTTTCGAAACTTCGGGTATTCTCGGATTCACAAGTCCTAATGCATCTTCTGCGAAGAGGAGAGGATCACATTGATCTTTTTTCGATCCTTTGTGATATCAGAAAGATTATGTCTGAGTTTTCGTCAATTTCTTTTCATTTCATTCCTCGTTCAAATAACTCTTTAGCAGATTCTCTTGCTAAGAACGTTTTGTTTGCTATTACTTCCGTATGAAGGTTTAAATAAAGTCTTTGTGATAAAAAAATATATAAATCACAACTAGAGTTTTGACCCGCGCAATCGCGCGAGTTATTTTTTATAATTTTGTATATTATTAATAATGTTAGATTTTTCAAGTATCGGGTTTATAATTTCGGCTAATTCGAGTTTTGGATTCGGGTTCAGGGTCAAAAATTTTAGAATTTTTAGTTATATCGAATTCTTGGTTCAGTTTAGATATGAGATTTTCGAACTTTCAGATTTCTTCGGATATTCGTATGGGTTCAGTTCGGATAATACCCAATTCCCGAAATACCGTGAAACAAAACCCATTAGAGTATTTAAAAAAAGCATCAGATGACTAAACTTAAATTTTTATAGTTTATATAAATTATTTATAAATATTTATAGATTTTCTAAATTTTATCACATTATAACTTTTTTTAGTATTTGTAACAAATTTTATTTAAAAAATAATAGTATAATAATATAATTATTTTAAAAGTTATGGATTTATTTTGAAAACAAACTATTTTTAGATTTGCTGAAAATTGATGATTTTAAATTGTTTTGGTTTACAATTTTGATAGTGATTAAGTGAAAAGAAAATTAGAATATTCTAATATGTTTGTTGGNTTAGAATATTAGAATATTCTATTATGTTTGTTGGAATATGTAAATGAGTAATTAGATTTATTTTAATTTATTAGATACATTTAATAAAAAATTTAAAATATATTCACTTTAAAAAATCACACATGAAAAGGTCTATGTCTTCCCTTTTAACAAGATAGATTATAAAATTTATTATGTATTTATAAAATTGATTTCAATTTTTTTTGAACACCCATAATCCTTTAAACCGAAGTAGTGTTCAACAAAGCTGATTTCGCAAGAGAATCAGCATGGACATTATTAGAACGTGGAATAAACGTAAAAGAAATCAAAACGAACGAAGAAATCATATTTCGAATATCACAGAGGATCCCATAAAGATCATTGTGAGATTCGTCCTTATGAAGAATGTTGATCAAGGTTTGAGAGTCAGAGAAAATTGAGCTTCCAACCAACCTTGAGAGATGGTCGTAGTCATAGCCATATACAACGCCCAAGCTTCCGCAACTAAGGCAGAGGATACATCTCTCTTTTTAGCTCCTGAAAATCTCCCATGAGTACACCTGAAGTTGATCGAAAAGAAGAACCGACACCACATGCCAGCGTGTTCTGTTGCCACGCGGCGTCAACATGACATATTAAACCCACTGAAGGTGTAGTCGTAGAGGGTGAGCTCTCCATTCTCGCCAACGTGGTACATGAGATAGAAGGCATCGCATTATGAGCTTCCCGCCATTCTCGTGCCTCTATACATGATTTAGTGACTATCTCTATCTCAGAGTAAAGCTTGTTTGAAAATATGGCTTCATTGCGAACTTTCCAGAGGTTCCATAAAATCCAAGGAGCTAAATGAACAACTACTAAACCTGTTGGCAGTAAGGTTCTGACGGTGGAGGAGGATTCAAGCATGAGCTGGAGCGATGACAGTGATGCAAAAGTGGGAAGATCAGTAGGCGATAACTCCCACGTTCTTTGCGCAAATGGACAAGAGATGAGCACATGCTCTTCTGTTTCGAGAGCCCCGAATCGAAAGCATGTATCCTGTACCATAATTTCACGCCGTCTCAACTGAGAACCCACCGCAAGAGCACCAGTAAGTCCCCTCCACAAAAAAGACTTAGTTTCAGAAGAGTTTGTAGTCGCCATACATGCTTGTTCCACGCAAAGCTTACGGTAAATGAATTGATTTCAATTAAAAATACCAAAATAATCTAAAACTAATCTTCGATTAATACATGTGTAATCTTCAATTTTTCAATTAATCAAGTTGCTTGCTAGCTAGTTCTAGAACATGGCTAAAATCTAAAGAAAAAATATATCCCGGTCTAAATCATGTAGTGTGGTTTTGGTTATTGAATGGTTAAGTAAGTTCTTGAAGGAGAACCCTTTGGGAGGTGAGGAAAATTGTTAATTAGGGACGGGACGGCGACATCAATTCAAAAACCAAACAATTTTTTTTTTCCTTTTCATTGTGTTCTGCAACAACCGTGGAGGATGATGAAGAAGATGACCCAATCTCATTAGGCATTTAATTTTGAAAGTTTCTTGATTTCATCGTCTTCATCTTCTGATCGAGATCCATCTCCTGCAGAAAAGATTCAACCTTTTCTTATTTTTTTCTCATAACCCACATTGAATTATCGTATGTAATTGTCAAAACCTGCTTCAAATCTCCTTTATTCCGTTTCCGATTAGTCGGCGATTTTGAGACAAACCTGACCTGACCTTACCTTCTCTTCTCCTCTCTTTGTTACTCCTCCTTTAGGATATTTTTTTTCGTATTCTTCAAATTTGAATCAAAGAGAAAATCTGTGAAAAGCAATGAGCAACTTCTCTAGTGCAGGTCGAAGCAGCAATAACCCTGACGTGAGTTTCGATTCTGCGCGGTCATCTTCTGGTCTCTCTAAGCCGAGATTCTCCAAGGTGAGAAGACAAGTCAAGTCTCAAAACTTGAAGAAGCCCTCTGTGACTTCAGATTCCTCACAGGCTCAAGGTTTTTTCAACCCCTTTCATCACAGTGGGTCTTTTCCGATGTCTCCCTCCGGTGATCCGCTTCCGGGTGACTTTGGATTTGGCCGGAGCATTAATGACAGTTTCGTATTTGGAGTGTCGAGTGGGAGATTGAGCTCTCGTGACCAAGTTATGGAAGGATTTGGGAAGTTGAAGATTGAGGGTGAAGATGGTGGTCACTTAGCTTCTAGGCTTCCTCAGGATATGCAGAATTTGAATATTAAGGATTCTCGTTCCGGCTTTGGTTTTGCTGCAAATGCGAGGAAAAATGTAGAAGATGAACTTCCAACTCTATTGAGTAATAAACTTACTATCAATAAAGATGAGTTCGGTTCTTCATCTTCGTTTAGTACAGGACATGTGATCCAAGAAAGTATGGAGAATTTGAATATTGCGGACGAACAAAGTAATAATGTTCAATCCAAAGAGAAAGTCTCTTTCGTTTCTAAGGAAAAACCTGAGCCCCTGGATTATGTTGGGGAGAAGATATTGTCTGATGAATTGTGTAGAAAGTTGAGTGTTGGGAGTGTAGCTAATGATGGGAGCTTTTCTGCAAATTCAGTTCAGGGGAGTGGGAATGAGAAGAAGGCCCATGGTCTTAACGGTTCATGTCCGGTGAACTATAGTTTTGTAGCTACAGAGCCAAGTCAAAACTTGAATCCTAGAAATGTTCATGATGTGGCCTCTACAGTAAATACTGCTGACTTTAATTTTTCGAGTAGCCAAGACAGTCGGGGGACGAACTTTATGGAGTTCAAGACTCCCAATTCGAAACTAAATTCATTTTCTAGCTTGGACCGGAAACTGGGGTTCAATGCAAAGAAGGATAATGCCGGTGCCACAAGAGCGAGAAGAAAAGGAGGTAAGCAGCCTGTGAAAGTGCAGCTTAATATTGGACATGAGTTTGCTTTTGCAGAAAGTGCTTTTCCATATGAAAGCAATGAGGCTTCTGAGTCTTATTCACCGATGGATATATCTCCATATGAGGAGACTGAAGATCGTAGAGAGTCATCTGCTACAGCAGATCAGATTCCAAATCCTGAAAACACCCGTTTCTCCTCTGATATACCAGTTGCTAATCCAACTGATGTGGTTGATGCAACTGAACAAATGGATATAAATGACGGAGATGACCAAGCTAAGGAATTTAACACTGAGAAATGTGCTGATTTTGAAGACTTCGCTGGAGATTCTATATCTGGGGCTGAAACTGAAAGTTTTAAATCAGCAGCAGAAGAGATGGAAACTAGTAGCGAAACTTTTGCCACGGCTTCAGAAAGTGAGGTTACTTCAAGTTATAGATCATCTAGGCAAGAAAATATTGACCATTTCCTTTCTAACTCAGATGCTGCTAGCTCCAGCTTTACGTTTTCCGCTTCATCGTTTTCGGGAGTGCACGGGCAACTACCATCATCAAAGCGTAACAACCGGAAGAAAAACCTATTTAAATTTGGGCAAGATCCATATATCTTAATTCCAAATGCTTCGTCATTAAAGTCTTCACAACATTCTCCGCTAACTGGTGTTCAGTCACACTTGTCCACTGCGAAACCCAGTGAAAGAGATCCACTTACTCGTCTACACAGGCCTATCAATACTTCCGTGATGGAAAAATTACGAGAAGAAAAAGATGTGTCTAATGCAGCGCAAGAAGCATGTGAAAAGTGGCGATTAAGGTTGTTTACAACTCAGCTATTTCCATTTTACTCTTTTACTCATTGTGTTCTGATTGTCTAATCGTTATTGTTGCTTGCTTCTTCCTTGATACTTAATTGACCCTTTCTTGAATGCCTTTTGTCCAGAGGAAATAATGCTTACAAAAATGGAGATCTTCCCAGAGCTGAGGAATCTTACACTCAAGGGATTGAGTCAGTGCCTAAAGTCGAGACTTCCAGAAACTGTCTCAGGGCACTGATGCTTTGCTACAGCAACCGTGCTGCAACACGAATGGCCCTTGGAAGAATGAGAGAAGCAATAGCAGATTGTACTATGGCTTCTTCAATAGACCCCAACTTCCTTAAAGTTCAAGTCAGAGCTGGAAAGTAATGATCAATCCTTAAACTTCTTATACTTTTTAATGAGCCAAGATAGAAATATTAGTATTAGTGACTTTTTGTTTTTGTTACGAGAGCTTTAACTGGGTTATGAATTTATATGATCTTTTCTCTTTTATGCTTCAAGCCTGAGCTGTCCAGGTTTCCTTGCTAGTCAATGCTCATCCTCAGCTAGCAATTAAAAATAATATCTTATTAACTTTTAGATGTCTTATTGGCTGATTTTGGCTTTTTATTGGCAGTTGTTTTCTTTTACTTGGGGAGGTTGAAGATGCATCTAGGTACTTCAAAAAATGCTTGCAATCTGGAAGCGATATCTGTGTTGATCGCAAAATTATTGTAGAGGCTTCTGAAGGTCTACAAAAGGCACAGGTAGAGTTCTCTCTTTTTCCAAAAGGACGCACTGTTCGTATAAATTATCTAGTTTATGGATCATAGCACATGATAGCAGGACACATGTTACACACTAATTTTCGCGAAGGGCTTATTCTTTTAATTCGATCTTCTAGAATTTATTAGTTGGTTTAGGCTCTGGACTGAACCATACTAAATGTATGACTGATGTTTCTCAACGGATGGCAATATTATTACTTAATGCTCATCCTTGTTATATGATAGAGAGTGACCACAAATCTCTTTCTCTACTAATATTTTTGTACTCATTCCTAAATAGAAGAATGACAATTACACGTTCTTCTTTTTGACCAATCACTATTGTTTGCTCTTGCAGAGAGTCTCCGAATGCATGCATGAAGCCGGCTGTGGTTTGCAACTTAGAACATCAACTGATGTTGAGAAAGCTTTGGAAGTACTGGAAGAATCTATGTTGATAAGTCCACACTCTGAAAAGTTACTCGCCATGAAGGGAGAGGCGCTTTTGGTGGTATGTTTCACTCATCTTCAAAATATCATTTGAAAGTGTTCATTTTAAACCTTCATATAACTGTAAGTGGGAAATTAGAAACTTCGATTGAGAAACCTGCTTTCTTTTTTATTTGGTAACAGCTTGAAAAGTATGAAGCATCAATAAAGCTTTGTGAGCAGACAATTGATTTGGCTGGAAAGAATTCTTCTCCCATGGATGCTAATGAACTTATGCCTAACCCAGATTCTCATGCCACTCCCAAGGACATTAACTTTATTATTTGGCGATGTCGTCTCATGCTTAAATCATATTTCCATATGGGAAAGCTTGAGGAGGCAATTGCTTCTCTAGAGAAGCAAGAACAGTTACTATCTGCTACAAAAAGGTTATTCATGTTTACACCTTTTACAATTATTTTTGACAGATGAGGTGAAATCTGACAAGTCTCTTTTGCCTGTTTCACTCCGATACAGAGACAGAGACAAGCCTCTTGAATCCTTCGTCCCATTAGCTGCTACTGTACGGGAGCTGTTGCGCCTTAAGGTATTTTCTGCCTCTGCCACAGAGTAGCTCTGAACCTGCACTTTCTTTTCAGAAGCGTACTTAACATTGCCATCTATGAGTTAATTATACGTCCAAAAGGCATAAAAAATAGGGGGAAAAAGAGATTACACATTAGTTGTATTATTTACTTTGCACCGTTTTGATATTCCTACCACATCACAGTCAGCAGGGAATGAAGCCTTTCAGTCTGGACGACACACCGAGGCAGTGGAACATTACACAGCAGCTTTGTCTTGCAATGTAGAATCACGTCCTTTTACAGCTGTGTGTTTCTGTAATCGGGCTGCTGCATATAAGGCTCTTGGTCAATTTTCTGATGCTATTGCAGACTGCAGTCTTGCTTTTGCTCTCGACCAAAATTACTTAAAGGTTTCTTCTTCCTTAACAAGTACCAATAGTTGGTTTTTTATTTTTATGCTTTCCACAACGTACTGTTAGAAGGTCTCAACATCATAATAAGACACTTGTTTTGGATGTTAGGTAATAACTTCGGTAACTGTAGAAGTAAATTAGTATCAGTCTAGCTGAGTATCAATGTTCTGTTCACATTTCAAATATATAAGCTACAATATTTTGCTTCTGTTTCCATTATGCTTATGGAAAGATTAGGCAGCTATTTTCTTATTAATTAAGGCTAGTTTTCCGTCTGATTGTATGAAAAAGTGTGTCGCTTACTTTGTTTACTTTTTGTGTATTTTTTCAGGCTATTTCTAGACGGGCCACATTGTTCGAGATGATTAGGGATTATGGACAGGCAGCCAGTGATATGCAGAGATATGTTAATATTCTAACCAAGCAACTGGAAGAAAAAACCTCTGGAATTCACGACAGGTTCACTAATTTGGCCAATGACATAAGACAAGCACGTATACGACTTTCTGAACTGGAAGAGAAATCAAGGAAAGAAACTTCTCTGAATATGTACCTCATCTTGTAAGTAGACTATCCTGCTAATTTACTTTTAGTCCACCAATGTCTGTGTTTCGTTCTCTAGTTCTTATGTGAGTACATTTTCCCAACCAGCATGCCAAATATTTTATTTTTTCTCCCACGGAAATTCGAAAAGGCACAGGTTTAGATTACACGAATCTGTTTTTCCCTTGACATTCCACTTTTGCAGTTGTCTAGAATTTTCTTGTAAACTTGGGTAACTTACTAGGAAGAACCTTGTGGTACTGAAACAAATTATTGTGTCAAAGCGTGCTAATTAGAATGGGACTTCCTTTGTGGCAGGGGTGTTGTACCAACATGCTCGGCTTCAGATATCAGAAAGGCGTATAGGAAGGCCGCTCTCAAACATCATCCCGACAAGGTATTTCAAATGCTGAAACTGTTAACTTTGCATGCTTGTGGATTTATCTAAATGGATTGGAATGTGGAAGCAAAGAGGCGCAGATGAGATAGTAAGGGCAGTAAATTATCTTAAATTTGTTTTCACTATTTGAAAGGCGGGTCAGTGTTTGACAAGAAACGAGACTAAAGATGAGAGGTTATGGAAGGAGATAGGAGAAGAAGTGCGCAGAGATACCGATAGATTATTTAAAATGATTGGAGAAGCATATGCTGTGCTTTCAGATCCTGCAAAGGTAAACGACAACATCCTCACTCTGGCTTTTGAATGAGTATGACATTTGTTTATAGCTAAGTTTTATGTTATGGTGTGCTTTCGCAGCGATCTCAGTATGATCTTGAAGAAGAGATGCATAATGCACAAAAGAGACGTGATGGAAGCAGCACATCCGGAGCAGACGCGGATGTTAATTATCCTGTCAATAGCAGTAGAAGAAACTGGAGGGAAACATGGAGTTCACGTAGGGACGCATCAGCTCCGAGGTGGTTTGAAGTAAACCGATCAAACAGATACCCGTTGTAATTGTAAGGGCACCTCGAAGATATCTCTTACTAAATTCCTCACCCTCCTGCAAATACTCGAGACCGATAAAAAGTGGATAACTTATCAGATGCTTCAGATTCTTGGAGATTATGTATACACATGACACAGACAACCGCGAAAGACTTGATGAGATACAGAGAATTTGCTCATGTCATGGATAAAATGGAGGATTGCTCTCTTAGTGTATACTCTGTTGTTGGTTAGGTAGAGAGATCTCCATTGTTCTCCATTGTCCAATACGTTGAAAAACGTCGTACAGATCATAGGGAACGTAAAGTGTGCAATTAAATAAAACATCTTCTTTTCTTTTTCTTTTTCTGTTCTTCATAGCCTCTTTGTGGGGGTGTTCAAGGTGGTGTCATGGTTCGTAGACAAGATGGGGTCTCGGTTCTCTCGTTTGCCGTTTGTTGTTTAACCCTTTTGATTGTAGATTCTTTCAATTCTTTGATTTTTCTAGGGGAAAAAAGGTTTTTTAGATTTGAGTTTCTGTTGAGACAAATATATTATGATGTTTTGATTATCTTTTTAGAGGTGTCTTTAAAATTTATTTATAAGGATAATCGTAAAAACTTTTTCCAAGTTATTTTCCTTTCTCTTTCAATATTCAAATTTGGTGATCAAAAAAGGAAAAATCTTCAAATTCGAAATAGAAATAGATTTTTACCAAAAAATATTACTCCTTCCGTTTCAAAAAAAGTGTCGTTTTGAGATCTTAATTTTGTTTCACAAAACTATCGTTTTACATTTTCGATGCAAATTTATAAGCGAAATTCTGGTTTTAACCTCATTGTTTTAATGTATTGATTGGAGAGAAAATTATTTTTAAAGTATTAATAAAGGGCACATAAAACTTTTTAACAGTTTTCTTAATATATGTGATAAATGTCAGAATGACACTTTTTGTGAAACAAAGGAATTAATACGTAAAGCTTCGGACTTAGATATCAAGTACGTCGACAAAAAGAAAAAATCAAGTACAAGCCACCAAAATCTTAAAAGATTCGACATTAGAGATTAAAACAGTAATTTTCCGCTAAACCGCGACTTTCTCGCCAAAACCACGATTTTTCCACAAAACGTGACTTTTCTGTCAAAACAACGATTTTATACGAATATCGCTAAAACCGTTATTTTTCACCAAAACCGTGATTGTCCCACAAAAAGTGTTTTTCTTGTCAAAACCTTGATATTCCCGCAAATATTGCGATTTCCTGATAAAAACAACGATTTTCCCGCAAAACCGTGATTCCTGATAAAACCGCGATTTCCCGCTGAACTACGATTTTCCCACAAAATGTCAATTTTTCGCAAAACCACGATTTTCCGATAAATCTGTAGTTTTCACACCAAAATTGTGGTCTCCCGCCAAAACAACCTTTCCCGTTAAAACCACAATTTCCTGCTAAGACTGCGATTTTCCCTGAAAACATGATTTTTCCACCAAAACCGATTTTTCGATAAAACCTTAATTTTCCCTCCATACCGCAATTTTTCCGTCAAAACATCGATTTTCTGCTAAACCGTGGTTTTTCCGCCAAACTACAATTTTCCCACAAATCTCTAATTTTCTGTCAAAACAGTGATTTTTACCGTAAAAAAACATGATTTTCCCGTCAAAACCGTGATGTCCTACCAAAAAACGCGATTTTCACTAAACTCACAATTTTCTTGGCAAAACTACGTTTTCCCTTCATAATCGTGATTTATTGCGAAAACAGCAATTTTTCGCACAACTATTTTCCAATAAAACGACAATATCCCTATGAAACCGCGAAAAATGTGCGAATTGAGAGAAATTAAAATGAACTCGTTTTCCTCCAAATTGAACTATACTATTGATTTTTATTATTTTAGGTTAGACCAAAGTCCATGGAAAAAATTGGTCTTCTGTCTAATGGGACCCATGTATTATTTGGGCATGACCATAGTCCGCTCATAATGATTTGGACTGAACTTGGCCATGGACGACCTGACCAATGAATAACTATACTCATCGGTTTGGTTTAAAAATTGTTATTGTTGTGAGTAGGGATGTTAAAATGGACTTTAAATTAATAAATATTTGCCAATATAGGCACTTTGAGTTTAAACAGTAGCCAATATAGGCACTTGGTTTTCAAAAAGCACTTTAGCAAGTTTTTGGCACTATTTACACCATTTTTTCCATATTGCCCCCAACCATGATTAACTCTCATAAAATACATCTAATCTCGGCCATCCATTAAATTGAAAATCAACCGTCATGATTTTATTCAAATAAAGACAAACATGGCCGTTGTGATTTTTCTCACTCCTTCGGAGGTTGACCGCCGACGAATATCTGCCCCATATCGACAATGTACAAAGACATTAGTCGCGAACATATGTTGGATAAATTTACACGGTCAGAATTTCGATTTTAGTGACAGAACGAGAAGGTAATATGTGTTTGTTAAGTAGAAGTATGTCACAGTTAGTCTTCTTTTCAGGTTTAGATTCACATTCGGCGAGAGAGACTATGATTTTTGCCTATTCCATGGAGACGCCTAACCCACAAAGGTTGTTGCTAAAATCAAATCTAGGGACCACAATTTACTGACCATCGAACACACCCGAAGGATATAGGCTAATGATAAAATTTTGATGATATATATTTGCATCCATATATTATCATTCATTGGTCTATACTAATACAGATTGTGCGTAAACAAGCCATTAGTCAGAAGGTCAAGACTTATGCTATATACTTTAAAATTCCATTCTACATCCACGTGTTGTGCTAAAGGTGGACTATTTTAGGTGGCTGGTTAATTTTTCGACATAGCTTCATTCCGCAAATCGACAGTCCGGATTTTTGACGGTCATAATTTTCACAGTAATCTTGTACAACGACGCCAAACCCGCAAATAGTTTTGCTGCAATCAATTCGAATGTCCATCATCTACTTACCATTGAACAAAAACCGAAGGATATAAGTTAATGACAAAATAGCGGCAATATGGTATTCCTATCCATTTACTATCAGTCATGTATCTACACATATAAGAATGCAGCGACAACAATCCATTAGACAGAAGATATGGACTTTTTCTACATACTTTATATTTTTGTTGTATATCCACGTATAAGGTAGAATATGATCTATTTTTGGTGGCTTGTTATATTTCAACATAGTCTTGTCCCTAAAGGATGTAGGATAATGTCCACAATTTCATCCATTTATTATTAGTCATGTGTTTACATGTATGTGGGTATTGCGACAATAATTCATTAGACAGATTATAACAACTTATCCTAGATGCTTTATAATTTTATTTTATATCCATGGACAATATTAATTGTGGTCTATTATATGTGGTTGGTTATGTGTCACATAGACCTGTTCAAAAATAATTATTACTTTTTCTATTTAATTATTCATTGATAGATTGAACACAATCACTGTCGTCTCTTTTAAAATCTAACCAGTAAATCAACGATCATGACTTTTGTAGTTAACTCGTACGAAGTGCATTGATAACCAAGAGTTTAACGCATTGTTTCATACTACGATTTGCGATTCAAATTTTTTACGGCTGAGATTTGTCACAGAAACAGATGTGGGTACCTCAGTTACTGTAAGATATTTCTACCAGTCCATGTGTTCTAAAATATTATGTTACAAATATTACTCAACCACTTTTTTCCCAGAAGATTCATGTTGAGAAGTTTAATTCATTTTTTCCTCGTCTATACAGTATCATTCTTTTGTAAAAATGATTATTATAAAATTCAAATTTGTAATCCCCTAGATCCCGTACACATTAATTAGGAAGTTAGTTTGACGTATGTCAACATAAAATCACTTTCAACATCAAAATCATGACATGACAATTTACATAATTTTGATTGATTTTATATTAATTCATTGTTTAAATTATTATTTATGCTAATCCTTTATATAGGAATCAATACACTGATTAATTTTTGGTATATGTAAAAGTATAATTCATGATTTTTGATATTTCAAGAGGAACTTTTTAAGATACCACATAGTAAGTTTTCGTTCAAGAATGACTCATATCATCATAAAAATTATTTTCAACATCAAAATCATGACATGGAAATTTATATAATTTTGATTGGTTTTGTATTAAGGGATGCTTGCAAAAATGACATAAATATGTTGGTCAAATACAAATATAACTTTATCTCACCTCATTTTTTAAAATCCCATTTTTTACCTTCTTCATAACTCATATTTACTATCCGTGCCTTTATTTACAAATTATTTAATTAAAAACAGAATTTTAAAAATACAAACACACCCTCAACATCTCCAAATATTTACCAAAATGTCATCATCATCAATTTTTGCCAACCACCATTAACAACCAAATTGAAGCTCTAAATGCTTCATTCAAGGCTATATCTTCATGTGTTTGCTCAATTTTTGTTGCAAAACCTCATTATCTCTCATGTTCTCTCCAATTCAAACAAAATACTCTCTAATTTTCGTTTTTAAAAATTTCAAGTTTGGGGATCCCTTTATTCCGGGGATTTGAGCATAGATAAAGACATAAAAAACGTTGCTTTTAAGCTCTGGGAACTTGAAGAAGCCGGAAAAGCTCAAATCAGCTCAAGGTAGCTCTAAAGCTTCATTTATGTTAGAGTTGCAGATCTGCGTTTTCAGAGTTCATATGAAGTCTGCAACAAGAGCAGACTTCGTTTGAAGTCTGCTAGTCAACGCTGAGGTTAGTTTTGTAGTTGAAAAGTATTTGAGTAGACTTCATATGAAGTATGCGAGTTTTCTTTGATAACAAAAAAATTTGAGCAGACTTCTAAAAAAAGAGGTTAGTTTTGTAGTTGACCAAATCATTGACTTTTAGAGTAGACTTCTCTAAGAAGTCTGAGAAAAGGTGAGGTTACTTTTGTAGTTGACCATTACTTTGAATTTTTTAGCAGACTTCATTTGTAGTCTGCATGAGTCATTTTTGTAGTTGACCAAAATCACAAAATATTGACTTTTCATAGCAGACTCGTTTGAAATATGCGTAAGTTGAGTAAACTTTAAATGATTTCAGCAGTTTGGAGGAAAGTCGAACCCATTCAGACTTTAGGGAAGTTCTAAAACAGAAGACTTCATTTGAAGTCTATTCAACTTACGCAGACTTCAAACGAAGTCTGCTCCAAAAGTCAATGTTTGGTCAACTACAAAAATAATCCACATAGACTTCACGAAGAAGTGTAAAAAGTTTGCAGACTTCATTTGAAGTCTGCGAATTATTCAGACTTCTCCGAGAAGTCTGCTTGAAAAGTTAACGTGTTTGTCAACTACAAATCTAAACTTTTCAGACTTCAAACGAAGTCTGCTCAAAAAGTCAAAATTTGGTTAACTACAAAAGTAACCTCCTTTTAGAGCAGACTTCATTTGAAGTCTACTCAAACAAATGGGCAACTGCAAAACTAACCCAAATTTCAGACTTCTAGTGAAGTCTACTCATAATGGACCTCATCTATGTAAGTGACTCTCATTTGTATAATGGGTTTACTTCATTTAACCAAATGCCTCTGTGTATTTTTTCATATAGAAGTTGAACCTCAACGATAAGTGAGGACGTAGATCGACTTGTTTTAAATAACAGAGAGATGTCTACTGTAAAAGTCTTCCTAGTAGGTCTGAAATAGAAGTCTGAATAAGATGTTATAAATCGAAGTTTGAGCATCTCTTTTATGTTTAAATTGTCTAAATGTTTAGCATTGTATTGTTACCTTCTATGACTATGTGTTTTGTTTATCATGTATTTGTTAACTTATATGACTATGCTTATGTAATGTGTTTATTGTTATGTTATGTGATATTTAATCTAAAACTTCCATTCCATTCAATGATAGGTTACAAAAAAGAATTTCCTATCTATCACTAGTTAAACATCACATAACAATTTCTGTTTGTGGGTTACAAAAAATACTTCCACAATCGAAAGCAACCAAAGATACGAGTTTTTTTCTTACAAATCCAAAAACAAACAAATGTAAGAATCCACTTGGTGCCCACTCCAAAATCATATAAATCATTGTCTTAAGAAACTAAGAAAGTTATCATTACTTAAAGAAATTAGATTACCTGTTTCACCATGGCCTCTCTGACATACTTCCGGCCTCTTGAGCCTTTGAAAGCAAGCATCAGTGGGGTCGGGTTACCAGGAATTGGCTCTCCATATTGAGCTGTAAATTCCAGAAGAGCAAAGTATACCCACACTTACAACACCTGGATAAACCCCTCGATGTGGTCTGACTTGAACAAATCTTTTTCTTTGACAGATTGTATAAGGTTCTTGAAGGCAACTCTTCCCCACGGATAGTTCTCAAATGCTTCTAAATTCATGACCAGCCTATCAAAACTAACCTGTGTGGGTGATGAAGTCTTTCTTGCTTCAATGAAACCAGCATATATGGCCAAGTATCCCAACCTCAACTAATCCTCTCGAGACCATGTGCTGCACGATTCACAAGCTGCAATTAGATCATCAATACTTGGACCTGAATTGACACCCACTCCAAGAAGCTCCCAGAACTCAGTCATCTCATTAGTGACCTCAGTCTCCAGCGACTCCTGGTTCTCCACATATTCACAATTTAGACCAGTGATATGTTCAAACTCAATCAATGAAAACCTCACTGGATTTTCACCAACTAGAGTTCATAACTCACACTTCTTCTTGCACTCTAGCTTCATACTAAGCATATAATATACCAGCCTTGAGGCCCAACCAAAGTTCAAAGAGTATAACTGAAGAAACACCCCCAACTTGGAATTAGAAAACGCTTCCCATTCATCAACTTCTAATGCGTCAGCTAGTGCACTAAACAACTTCGAATCACCACTACAGTAGCCTATACTTTTGTTTGGAGGAGGCTCCACTCCCTTTGTGAAAAGCCTTGATGGGAATTCCGGTTTAGCCATGTTTCTGTAAAAACTTACAGTCAATGTCTAAGTGAAATAGTAGTCTGAAAAAGATGTCTGAAAAAGAAGTCTGGAAAAGATATCTGAGATAACAGTCTGAAATAGCAATATGAAAAACAACAAACTTCAAACGAGAAAGTGTTTGTAAGTATGAGAACGTGTTTTGGCAATCGAGGATCCCTCATTCGCCAAAACTTATTACTTCAGGGAACACATCTGTCACACTTTCGGATTCTGTATTCTGCTCAGCCTCCTCTATTCTATTTCTTCTCAATTGACTATACACTTTGGCCTACCTTTTTTTCTATGGTTCGTTTCCGCCATCATTGCATTGTGTTGTCCGTGTCATGGTTCGTTAAACACTTAAAAGGGAGACAAGATGGGTCTGTTCTCTCGTTTGCAGTTTGTTGTTTAACCCTTTTGATTGTAGATTCTTTCAATTCTTTGATTTTTGTAGTGGAAAAAAGGATTTTTGATTTGATTTTCAGGTGAGACAAACATATGATGTTTTGAAAGTCTTTTGAGAGGTATTTTTAAACTTTTAATAATAAGGAAAATCGTAGGCCTGCCTACGTGGACATTAAAATTTTATAAATAATTATAGTTTTGAAAATTTCGTAATATAATTTTTTTTATTATAAATTATATTGTACATTTTTATTCCAAACTGAAAATTTTGATTTTCAAAATTTTTGTTGTATTATTTTAAATTTTATTTTTTAACGGTTTGTTATATATATTTTAATCTAGATGATCTTCCGCATCTTGTGCGGGGAAAGGCTTTAAAATATATTTATATAATTTAAATTGGCTTAAATATGATAATAATTCTTGCCATTAATTTAGTTTGTTATACGAAATGATAATAATTTTTTTACGGTTTGTTATATATGTTTTAAATGATAATTTAATTCTTGCCATTAATAATTCAATGGTCTCATCTTGTATTGTTGTCGTCCGATTACAGCAAGGATTTGTTGCATTTGCATGGTAAAAAGAGAAATGATTAATAATTCTTGTTTGAAAAAATACTTTGCACAAATTTAATCTTAATTTTTGAGGAATTAAGACAAAAACTCTTTTGATTTTCCTGGTTATATCATCTTTCTTTTATCTTTCTCCAGTCACCTCATGTGGGATTTTCTTTGCATCATCTGAGTTTTTTGTTGCTTCCACTGGTTTTTCGTCATTTGAAACCATTTCGTTCACAATTTTCTCTGAGATTTTTTCTTTTGAAACTATTGCTTTGTGTTTATTCTTTGTTCCATTTATAGAGGTCTCAACACTTCTTGAAGATTTTTTTTCATTTGCTCTAGTAGTCTCTAAAAGATATATAAATAATCACAAAAATCATAATATAGTTTTTAATTTATACATAAGAATTACAAGAAAAAAACAGTAACTCTTAAACTGAAGTAGGAAAAAAAAAATATCACGACTATATATAACCTTTATAAATTAATATCTCGATAAAAAATAATTTTTTCATATTGACCAAAACAATATTTTTATAAATTAATAAGTATTTAAATTTGTAAAATATCATGGTCCTAATAATGGTAAAAATGTCAAATCATGGTAAAAATATCATGGTCGTTCGTTTTCCTGGGTTCGGCTCACCAGCTGTAGCATCATCTGTCGGATCTCGGACAGCTGATCTGAAACTTGACTTGTGGCTGAAGCCGGAAGCTGCGATCCGAAGAGATTCGGGTTAGGGCCTCCGAGCGTTTACGATCTTGGAGCAGGACCGTCAGGTAGCCTTCGGAGAGCCAGCTGAGAGCTAGCAGGTTCCGATCGACCTTCCGTGGCGGCGGAAAGCTCGTTTGGAGGAGTGGAACGACGAAGTTCTGGAAGTCCAGA